>CM076580.1:870190471-870424950 GCA_034641835.2 Pinus albicaulis
AATCAGAAGGGCAGAAAGGGCAGCAGAGGAGGCAGCTATAGCGGCAAACACTCTCACTGATTGTGTAAATGAAAATTTACACAAAGCTAACTTGATTTCTGAAACTGTTCCAGGATATCTCCCACAGGCAAATCAACTGCATAAAGAATGGAGGCAAAAGGCAGAAGAAAGAGCAAAATCCATCCAAGGGCTGACAAGATTGAATTGGGACTCATACTGGATGTATTTGGTAAAACCACACAGTCAGCACAGTGCGCTCAATTGTATCATCAATGCTACAGAGAAGATTGCTCCTACGCTTGCCAACTCTGTCTTTTCAGGACAGTTGAATTCTGAAGTCGGTCAACCGCATCTTCTCAAAACTATGCTGGATGCTTGCAAGCTAAAAGATCAAGTTAATAGATAGATATATTTAGTTTTAATTTCACTGTATTTTAGCCTAGGAAAAGGACGGTCATTGAACCGAATCCTTAATTTTTGTAATAAACTATTTTTAGAGTTAGTTAAGTAGTATTTAAACCCCTCTCATGCATTTAGAGAGGGGTCCTGATCTTAATATTTTTGGACTTGGAGATTGCATTTCTGTACTCCATTGTCTTATATATTTTTTGAAAAGGATCACATCTGGTGATTTTCATGCGGAATTATCTTTGAAGTGTTGCATTTCTGTACCTTGGAATTTGGTTTTGCATTAGATTTATTGGATAGAGTATCAGATTGCATTTGAAAGTCTTCAAGATGAACAAGGTATTTCTATCTGTTCACTGTTGATCTCTTTTGTTTTATGATATTCGTTTTAAAATTGCTATCATTTATATGTATATTTGTTTTAACAATGCTTTCTTTTATATATCATTTCTGAGTATAATTGAAACGTTATTTTTCATAGTTACATGTAAATGGTATACAATGATGAATGCAATATGTTTATATAACTCTGTTTAATTTCTTAAACAAAGTTATCTTTATTTGTTTCTGCACATTTCAATTTAATTAATAATACATTTTCATGGTTATTGTTGAATTGGAACAATCTTAAGTTGTATTCACATATAGCTACCCGGGTTAATGTTAGAATTTCTTTATCAGTATTTAGTTTAAATTATATAGTTTTATTTCAGTTAGTTTAGTCCCATTTCCACCCATCCAATCCAATCCATTTAGTTACAAGGAAACTGGTCCTTTAAATCCAGTCGGAGCCACCACACCAAACGGAAAAGGAGTTGTCTTAAGGTCCCGACCGGGTGGTTTTCCCCAATGTTTGAAGCAGATATTTTCTAGGCTTCAACATTTTTGGCGCTAGAAGGAGGGCCTGAGCTATGAATGGCAAGTAAATCTTTATCCACAAGCCATTCCGAGAGCAAAACACCCTCATTAACTTCTTCAATTTCTTCTGAAATTCAAAATCCTAGAGAAGAAATTGCAGAAAATATTCAGACACCCACTACCAAAATCTCAAAACATTCAGACAAACAACATCCCGAGTCTCCTGAAGTTCAAGATCTAATTCATAAATTGAAAGGATTCTCATTATCTTTGGAAGAGTCTGAAATATCTGAAGGTAGTGTAAGCTCAAAATTTATTCCTTCAAAACCTCTTACTAGGTTGCAAAGTGAAAAACTTGGTATTCCTCCGAAAGAATTTCCTTTACCTATTACGGGAAAAACAAAAAGAATTCAATCAGAAACAGAAAGTGATACAAGTTCATCATCTCATATTCAATCACCTGTTTCCAAAAGCACAACTCAACAAAGTGCAGTTGTTTCATCATCATCTCTTCAATCATCATCTCCACAAACATCTTCTCCTCAATCCTCATCAATCTCAACATCATCTATTCCAACCACTTCTATTCAAATACCACCAGTTTCTACTATTCCTCCAATAGTCGTCCCAATAATGGCACAAAGACCATGGTCTACTCCAGGAGCAGTCAACATGGCTGCACCTTTACATGATTTACCAGACAATCCTGGAAAATGGCTTCCAAAGTTTAGCCCAGATCTTAACATTCAAGTTGAAGAACATATCAATAACTTTATGCTGGCTATTAATTTGAATGGAGTCATACATGAAGATGTTGTAGTTAGATTATTCCCATATACTCTTCAGGGAGTAGCAGGATCATGGTACTTTTCATTACCATTAGGATCCATAACGAGTTGGGACATTTTTGCAGATCATTTTTTGACCAAATTTGGAGATGACCGATCAATTGCAACTTTACTCAATGATCTCTCAAATTTGAAAATAGAACCCAAGGAACCTATAAAAGAATTCAATGCTAGATTCAACAAACTCTTGAACAAAATTCATACAGATTCACAACCTAGTGAGCAAGTCAGAATCGAATGGTATATAACTGCCTTACCCTCAAACATAGAAATTTTCGTAGACAGAGCTGCAAAGCCTACATTGGCTGAGAATATGAAAGAAGCTATTGCAGTAGAAAAACGTATCACTTCTCTAGAAAAGAAAAATGCTATTGAAGAAAGGAAATCAAATAAGGTCAACTTCAGAGATGATTCAAAGAAAAAGACCAAAGATCCATATGACATGGAAGGTTTACAGAAAGTTCTTAAAACCATGTCAAATGAAATGGTTGAAATTAAAAAACAAGTGGCTGAAACTTCTACCAAGAAACCATTCCGAAATTTCAGAAGAAACCAAGTTGAATCTAAACTTCCTAATGTAATCTCTAATGCAGAGTCAGAAGAAGAAGAAGAAGAAGAAGATACATCTATAGTATCAGATCAAGAAGACGAAAATGAAGAAATAGCTGAATTAAATGGAATGTGGGATTTTATTCTCCCTAATTCTGATAGTGAAGAAGCTATGCCTATAAGTACTAGGAGTAAATCTACAGCAGAACCAGTGCAAACAGTTCCGAAAAAGAAAATTACAACTCCAAGTACCAAAGACAAACCCACTGTAAAGAAAAATTCTCCATTACCTACTCAAAATCAGCCATCTTCTTCTAATCCTCTCACATCAACAGCGAAAACTTTAGTAGTGTCAGATCCTATGGAATACAATATTGTTGAAGACATGAAAAAGATTAAAGCCAACATTTCCTTACATGAACTCAGCAAACTAAAACACCAGCAAAAGCTGCTATTGAAAGAATTAAACGCTACACCAATTGCTCCTTTACCAAGCGGTGTAGTTACAAAAGCAGCAAGAGGAACTGGTAAGTCACCAGATAAGGTAGATGCTACTGATACTGTGCTCATTGGGGAAAAGTCAAATTCTCAAACTCCTCCTTTTCTTTTGACTTATGAGATGTACAATAAAAATCTGCACAATTGTTTGATTGATTCCGGAGCTTCCTCCAATATAATGCCTATTTCTGTCTGTGCTAAATTAAATATCAAACCACAGAAATCAGCAGTTCATATCGTTCAGTTGGATCGCTCTAAAGTCCAAGTGGTAGGAGAAATCAATTCAGTTACTATCAGATTAGCCTCAGATCCTAGGATTGTCCAAAGAATTGATATTCTAATTGCTGATATTCCTGAATTTTATGGATTAATCTTGAGTAGGGACTGGTCTGCGAAACTTAATGGTTATAGCTCAACCGATTATTCACACATGTGGCTTCCCTACAAAGGGAAACCAAATCAAATAAAAATTGAACGAGAAAAACATATGATGCACACTGTCACTGAATTTGAACAACCTAATGAACCTGTAGCATTCAACAACAATATTCTTGGAGGCTATTCTGCTGAATCATTCCTTGGAAATTTCAAAGCTCCTCAATCACCGTTTTCTGTAAATACTTTTGTTTCTCAGATAGAAAATTTTTCACAATCTGATTCTTCCAGAATTGTAAATATTTCTGATGTAATTGTAGATAAGCCAATAGATAAGTCTTTATTTTGGTCATTATATTTTGATGGATCGAAATCTAGTGATGGAGCTGGAGCTGGATGCATCTTAATTGATCCAAATGGGGAGAAAACCATGTTGTCATGTAGATTAGAATTTGAGTGTACTAACAATACCGCATAATATGAAGCCTTGGTTCAAGGACTTTATAAAGCTATAGGGTTAGATGTTAAATACTTGAAAGTTTTTGGTGATTCCGAAATTGTCATTAAACAAGTTAGGAATACTATTCATTGCCTTTCAAGACATCTTAAACACTATCAAACCCTAGTACAAGACCTCACCACTCATTTTTTAGCATTCAATATTTCTCCTATTCCTAGGAATCAGAATACATTAGCTGACTTGTTAGCTAATGTCGCATCTAAACTCCTACATGCTGAAGATTGCAGTCCTGATAGGTTTTCTGTAGAATTTATTTTTCATCCATCTATCCCAGATAATGTTACAAATTGGAGAGTATTCTATCATGATCAAGATATTCTAAATTTCATGACTTCAGAGAAATCATATGATGAGCAAATTATTGACGAAGATGATCATGATTTAGAAATCGCTTCAAAAGGTAATGAAAACTCCATTCCAAAATATGTTGTTAAATTAGAGGATTTATATGACATTAGAGACAGATTCAAGAAAGTTGTTAATACGAAACTCCAAAGTTCCACTTTGAAGTTTGAATTAGTAAATCTTGGTTCTGATTCTAAACCTCAAAACATTAACTTAGGACTCAATTTAACACCAGAGGAAAGGAATGCATTCATTAAACTGCTGAACAAGTATAAAAACGTTTTTTCTTGGAATTACGATGATCTAAAAACATATGATACTTCGATTATTCAACATACAATTCCAATGCTTCCTGATATTAAACCTGTTCAACAGAAGTTGAGAAAGATCCATCCAAATCTCGAAGGTCAAATCAAATCAGAACTTAATAAACTTTTGAAAGCCAAAATCATTTTTCCAATCAGGCACTCTAATTGGGTTTCCAATATGGTACCTGTAAGGAAGAAGAATGGTGATATAAGAATCTATATTGATTTCAGAAATTTAAACAAGGCATGTTTAAAAGACAATTTCCCATTGCCAACCATGGAACAGATACTTCAAAAGGTAGCTGGTTCTGAACTTATGTCTTTTCTCGATGGATTTTCGGGCTATAATCAAGTTTTAGTTCACCCATATAACAGATTGAAAACAACTTTCAGAACAAAATGGGGAACTTATGCTTATCAGAAAATGCCTTTTGGTCTAATAAACGCAGGAGCAACTTTTCAAAGAGCCATGGACATAGCATTCAAAGGTCTGATCAATAAATCAGTTGTTGTTTATCTTGATGACATAACAGTATTTTAAAAAAAGAGAACCAATCATCTACATGATTTAAAACAAATATTTGAAAGATGTAGAAAGTTTGGTATCTCCTTAAATCCCAAGAAATCTTTCTTTGCTTTAGATGAAGGAAAACTCTTAGGATCTGTTGTGTCAAAAGATGGTATATATATTGATCCAGATAGAGTGAAAGAAATTTCTGATATTTCTTTACCACATAACAAAAAATCCATGCAATCATTTCTTGGACAAATCAATTTTGTTAAAAGATTTATTCCTGATTTTTCTTTAATTGTTTTACCTATGCAAAATATGATCAAGAATAATTCAATATTCAAATGGACGCATAAAGAAAAAGAAGCTTTTGATTCAATCAAACGAGCAATCATTAATGCACCAGCATTGAATACCCCGGATTTTTCTAAAGATTTTACTTTGTATACTCTGGCCACTGAAACATCCTATGCAGCCGTTTTAACACAACTCAATGATCAAGAAATCGAAGCACCAATTTCTTTCTTTAGCTCAAATCTACAAGGAGTTGAGCTTAATTATTCCGATGTTGAAAAACAAGCCTTTGTTTTGTTTAAATCAATCAAACATTTCAGACCTTTTCTCTTGAAAACACATACAAAAATCATTGTCCCATTCTCTGCAGTGAGGCAATTATTAATTCAAAAAGAAGTAGGAGAAAAGAGAGCTAACTGGGTAACAGCCTTGCAAGAATATGATATTGATATTAAACCAACTAAGATTGTTAGAGGACAAGGCTTTTGCAGATTATTGGCAGGAGCTCATAACATACCAGAAAATCAAGATTCAAATCAAGATATTCAAGTAAGTCAGATAAATGTTACAAATTCCGGATCTCAGTATGTTGATCTTATCTATTACTTGAAAAATGGGTATGCTCCTTCTAATCTCAGCTATAAGAGTAAACGCGCTTTAAGGTTAAAGGCTATTAAATACCATATCATTGATAATGTGTTATTTAGAAAAAATTATGATTCAATTTTATTAAGATGTTTGGAAAAGACTGAAGCTGAAAAGGTTTTGCAGGAATTGCATGATGGACCAGCAGGAGGTCATTTTGGAGGTGATACCACAGCTCACAAAATAATTCGCGCTGGTTATTACTGGCCTACCCTTTTTAAAGATACGCATGATTACATTAGGAAGTGCCAAATTTGTCAAACTGCAAGTGGAAGACAAAGGAAACCAGCTTTTCCTTTACAACCAGTAACTATTGAGCAACCATTTGAACAATGGGGGCTTGACATTATTGGTGAGATAGTACCTCATTCTTCCAAACAGCATAAGTACATCCTTACTGCAACTGATTACTTTACAAAGTGGGTAGAGGCAATCCCATTGAAGGTAGCCAATTCTGATGCAATTATTGATTTCATAGATCAATTCATCATAACCAGGTTTGGTGTACCTCAAGCTCTTGTCTTTGATAATGCATCTTACTTCTCTGGAAATAGTTTAATTGAATTTGCAATCAAAAGAGGTTTTAAATTAAAATATTCAGAAAATTATTATCCACAAGGTAATGGTTTGGCTGAATCCACTAATAAAAACCTTATCAAAATCATTAAAAGGACCGTTGATCAAAATCAAAAGAATTGGCACAAATCTTTAATATTTGCGTTATGGGTTGATCGTATCACTGAAAAAGCTTCAATAGGGACTTCACCTTTCAATCTAGTTTATGGAAAAGAAGCTGTGATACCATCAAATTTAACTCTTCCATCATTAGCCCTAGTGAAATTTATTGAAGAAAATCCTTCTTCATCCATTCAATTGAGATATAATCAAATCCTTAAATTAGAAGAAGATAGGAATAAAGCAAAAATTACTCATGAAAAACATCAACAGCTTGTAAAATCTTCTTTTGATGCAAGTTCTACCGGCTCAAAAATTTTGTCAATTGGTGATCTCGTTTTGAAATGGGACAAAGCACACGAAGAAAAAGGTAAACATACCAAATTTCAGAAAATGTGGCTGGGACCATTTCAGATCATTGACAAGATAAGCTCAAATACATTCATACTCCAAGATATAACAGGTAAGAGAGAGTCTCTTCCTGTAAATGGGCTTATCTTGAAGAAATTATTTTCATAAGGAGGTAACCCCTTCTTAAACTGTATATATTTCTTTCTGCAAAGTTTTTGATTGTTTTTGTTTTTACAAATAAAGGTTGTTTATGAGTCTCTGATTGATTGTTTACTATTTGAGAAAATTTCTTCGGAAAAATATTATAAATATTTATTTTGTGTAAATAAGAATTTTTAAAGTAATGATCACAGTTTTTGAATAGTTTAAAATAAGATGTTAAACTTTGAAAAGATTATTTCAATCATTTACATGATCTTTTGAAAACTTGAGGAAAAAGTAAATCATTATAAAGTTTATTAAGCAGAGAAGGGTTATCTATCAAAGTATATATTTTTTCAAAGTTTTGGAATTCAAAAAACTCTGAAAAATTGTCATCCATTGATTCTTAAGGATAAAACTATTTCACCCCATCCATTTAAGTTGTGATTTTTTTTAGAATGTAATTCTAAGAAATTATACGAAAATTTTAAGAGATAAGAGGTCTCATTACGAGCCGACTTACCATGTTCATAAGGAGTAATAAAACTGACATTACCAATACTGCATACCAAAATAGGGTAATGGCTTATAAATATAAGACAAGGGGTCTCATCATGAGCCAGCTTGTTCAGTTTAATTATAACTAGTGAATGGCATTGTTATTAATTGGCTACCAAACCAGAACAATGGCTCTTAAAATAAAAAATAAGTAAAAGACAAAAACATGAGATAATAAGTCTTATGAATTTATCTTTTAAAAAGTCATAATTTTAGTTGGATGGGACAATGAATGGTTAATGGTTTAAAGGTAACCCTGTCGAGACTATGAACGTTTGCTGGCAGCAGAGGCAATACCTATGACAATAGAGTATATTATAAAACCAAAACTTGGAGAAATCCATTTACTTCATTATTAACACCAATCAAAGCTTGATATAACTCAAAATGTTTTTATTTCTTAAGGAATTAGACAGAAATTATGAAATGATTTTTATTTTTCTTTTTCATAGCAGCATTTTATTTGAATTATCCTAAGATATTTTTCATTATCTTTAAAAACATTTACTTACTAAAGATAGAATGTTCATTTTATTTTTTCAGAGATAATTGTTTCTTTCAGTGAATCGCCAATTGTTGTGACCAGCAAAAACCCCCCTTTTATTTATTATTAGTAATAATACTAAATAAATGGGGACCCTTAGTTAAAAATCCAAAAAAATCAATTAGGATTTGTTTTCCTTTCAAATAAAACTTTCTATCATAAACTTATAGAAATCCCTTAGAAAGAATATTTAGAAACACTTAAGTTTATGATAGATTATAATAAAATTTCTCTTTAAACAAGATAGCGCATCCATAACAAAAATAGTATATATAAAACGCATTGATCGCAGATCG
This sequence comes from Pinus albicaulis, assembly GCA_034641835.2. Classification (NCBI taxonomy): domain Eukaryota; kingdom Viridiplantae; phylum Streptophyta; class Pinopsida; order Pinales; family Pinaceae; genus Pinus; species Pinus albicaulis. The sequence goes on from CM076580.1 coordinate 870,199,196, forward strand.
CATAGCGCAGAAAACAGAAATGATTAATAAATATCTTTTGCGCTCTTATCAATTTTGCGCTTTTGCGATTTTGCGCTTTTGCGATTTTGCACTTTTGCGATTGTGCGCTTTTTGTGCTATTGCGCTTTTGCGATTTTGCGCTATTGCGCTTTTGCGATATGCGCTTTTGCACTATTGCACAATTTCCACTTTTGCGCTATTTTTATGACTGCGATGACTTCATTTTGCGATATTGCGACATAGCGATATTGCGATATTGCGCAGAAAATCGCAGATCGCAATGTCGCAGATTCATATAGGCGCGCTATCCCAAGGCAATCTTCCCATATGTCAAATCCGTTATGCGCTTTAATGATTATATTAAATGATTGGATTGATTATTAATGTGAAATGAGATTGTGTTTAGATTGAAAGTCGTTTCACAATTTAAATATTATATTTCATCCGCTTTCATATTCAAAACAGTCTCATCACCTTTCTTATATCATTACTCTCATTTATTCGTAAAACGCAGGCACGAAGGAGCAGACCACTATACAAAGCTTCCGCTAAACACTATGGGTAAGAAGGAGAAGAGCTCAAATTCTGAGAACAAATAAATGGCTTCGCTATATGCAAACACCGCCTGTAACAAGGACGCTGGTATATCCACTTGGGAGGGAATGTATAAACTGTTAGAAGATGAAAACCCTGTGGTGATAAAAGTTGCAGCTACAGCAGGTTCAAAGGATACGTCTGAAGCAACCCTTAGAGACTTGGCTTGCTCATTTCTACATAGAATAGCAGCAAGGCCAAGGATTCTCCCATATACAAACATGGTGAGATGGGTGCTGGATAGCACAGATATTTCAGACAGACAATTCAGAACTCCATCTGAAGAGCTAATTGGGTCATTCACCATAGAAGATCTGAGATTAATGTATAAGCTGCCAGAACCTCAGGCAACTTTCAACAAGCAATTTATGGAAGAGTTTTCCAAAGAACACTCAAATTTGGCAGAATGCACAAAGGAGTGGACTAAAAGAAGTGAACCATTGAAGAAGAACAAACAAGGTATGTACAGCACGGGTTCACTTACCTCTCCTTATTGTTTTACTGCTGCCATGTTATGCAGGCTTTTTGGAAAGCCTGACATAAATATGATATTACCCGAATGGCTTCCTTTGTTGAATGCGGCTGTAAATTCTACAATTGTAGATTGGGCCAAAATCCTATCTGATAATCTCACCACCGCTATTTTTCATTACCGGTCTAAACGAAATGTTTCCCAGCGGGTTTATCTGCCTTTTTATTTATCTGCTTATGTCATGGACGCCATCTGCTATGTCTCTAAATTCCCTGTGATGGGCTGGAAATGGACTATCCACGATCCTTTGCCCATTCATGTGTACCATAAAGAACTATGGGAGTCTAAGTTTATCCCCCATTTTTATCAAATTTGTCATGGAATAATGCTGCCATTGTACAGAACATTGTATAATAAGGATGCCCCGAGGTTATCCTCAGAAACAGAGGTTGATATTCTCCCCATCGCAAGATGGTTTGGGGAGGAATTGTTCACCTATATTAGGGTTTTTGGAAGTTACGCTTCTCCCCATGTTTTACCCTTATATGTTCCAGATAGACTTGTAGCCCGGGAAATTTCTTATCAGACCTGTGGCCAGGGAGGTATGACAAAAGATTTAAAAGACAAGAAAAGGGCATTTGGCCACAATTTCCCATAAAATGTGGAACATTTTCACTGTTGGATATTGGTCATGCATTTCATGAGATAGGCAACATTACATGCCTACAGCTGTTCAAATTCTCAAGAAGGTTATTTGACCAAAATGATATTGTTAAGAATTTTACCAATGCAATCAAAGTAAGGGAATTTGTCGGGGAGCAGGATCTTTTTGATGATATGTTCCAAGCAAGAAATTCATTCAAAGAAGTTTTGAATTCAGCTCAGGCTCAGCTATCTCCAGAGGAATTCCAGGAATTCAAGCTTTACAGAGAAAGGAGACTAATTCCTATTCCTTTGGATAATCTACGCTTAGAGCCTGCAAGGGAGAAAACTCCTAGTGTTAGTCTTAACGGCAGTTCAAGTACAAGTAAATCCAAATCAAAATCTGGCAGAGATTCTGAACACTCCAATAAGTCTAAAGAAAAGGAAGATAAAATGGAAGAATCCATTAAAGATTCTGCACAATCTAAAGAAATTACTCAACAGCAAATTTTGACTTCTCAACAAGTAAATCCTCCTCCACCCAATGTACAGCAACAACCAGTCACCATTGAGTTAGATAAAGAATGGGAAACCTTTAATCAATTGATTAATGTAGAAGGACAGAATGTACAGACCCCTGTCCAGACAACCAAAGTTTTGAACGTAGGAACAAGCAGCACAGCCGCAGTAACAGAGCACATACCAATCACACCCTCCTCTGAAATTGTACTTAATGTAGAGGACATTCCTCCTCTGGATGTATTTTATAGCCCAAAATACAAAGCAGTAGTAAAGAGACAAAGAAAAAAGAGAAAAATAGAAAGTGCAATTGCTACTGAACCAGAACAAGTAGATGTTTTATGGAAAGATCCTGCCACAGAGCCTACTCATAATCTCACTAAGTTATCTCAAGTAACAGGAGCTTATGCTTCTGCAACAATTGATAAAGCAGTTGAGATACAACTTTTGTTGGATGAAAAAGAAGAACAGATAAAGGCTCTGCAACAGCAATTGCAACAGGTACAGGCCAATAAGGAAGCACAATTAAAACTTGAAGAATTACAACAACAACTTCAAGAAATCCAAGAACAACATAAGGATGATCCTAAGCTTCCAGAATTCATTTCAGAAACCATCTCTTTGAACAATCAACTACTGCAACAAGAGGAAGTTTTCTGCCAAAAAATATTGCAATGGAATTCTTTGTGCCAAGAAAGCGATAAAATCACAAATCATGTCGTAGATTTACGAAATGATTATGATTTTATTAATGAAAAGATCAATGATTATCTAGCATGGCAAAAGACAGAAGAAGGCAGAAAAGCTGGTGCACCCATCATTAACAAGAACCATAAAGAAATACTATTTAATAATTGGGATGCACAAATCAGAAGGGCAGAAAAGGCAGCAGAGGAGGCATCTACAGTGGAAAACACTCTCACTGATTGTGTAAATGACAATTTACACAAAGCTAACTTGATTTCTGAAACTGTTCCAGGATATCTCCCACAGGCAAATCAACTCGCATACTTAATGGAGGCAAAGGCGTAAGAAAGAGCAAATCCATCCATGATTGACAAGATTGAATCGACTCATAATCGGATGTACTTTTGTAAGCCACACAACACAAAGACAAAGGCGCTTCAATTGTCATCAATGCTACAGATCATCTTACGCTTGCCGACTCTGTCTTTTCAGGACAGTTGAATTCAGAAGTCAATCAACCGCATCTTCTTAAAAGTATGCTAGATGCCTGCAAGATCAAAGATCAAGTTCATAGTTAGATAGATTTAGTTTTAATTTCACCGTATTTTAGCCTAGGAAAAGGACGGTCATTGAACCGAATCCTTATTTTTTGTAATAAACTATTTTTAGAGTTAGTTAAGTAGTATTTAAACCCCTCTCATGCATTTAGAGAGGGGTCCTCGATCTTAATATTTTTGGACTTGGAGATTGCATTTCTGTACTCCATTGTCTTATATATTTTTTGAAAAGGATCACATCTGGTGATTTTCATGCGGAATTATCTTTGAAGTGTTGCATTTCTGTACCTTGGAATTTGGTTTTGCATCATAGTTACTGGATAGAGTATCAGATTGCATTTGAAACTCTTCAAGATGAACAAGGTATTTCTATCTGTTCACGGTTGATCTCTTTTGTTTTATGATATTCATTTTAAAATTGCTATCATTTATATGTATATTTGTTTTAACAACGCTTCCTTTTATATATCATTTCTGAGTATAATTGAAACGTTATTTTTCATAGTTACATGTAAATGGTATACAATGATGAATGCAATATGTTTATATAACTCTGTTTAATTTCTTAAACAGAGTTATCTTTATTTGTTTCTGCACATTTCAATTTAATTAATAATACATTTTCATGGTTATTGTTGAATTGAAACAATCTTAAGTTGTATTCACATATAGCTACCCGGGTTAATGTTAGAATTTCTTTATCAGTATTTAGCTTAAATTAGATAGTTTTATTTCAGTTTGTTTAGTCCCATTTCCACCCATCCAATCCAATCCATTTAGTTACAAGGAAACTGGTCCTTTAAATCCAGTCGGAGCCACCATACCAAACGGAAAAGGAGCTGCCTTAAGGTCCCGACCGGGTGGTTTTCCCTGATGTTTAGTAAAATGGTGTCAAATTATATAGCAAAAATGATACATAGTGGAGTCCTAACAACGTTCAATTACAAAATTTACATTTCAGTCATCGAATGCATTTCATGAGATATCATTTAATTGGTTGAGTTGGGAACATAGAACACTACGACTTTCTCTTCCATTAGAATAGTTTATTTTTCATGCTTTCTGGCTTACATTCCATGTTTTCGTAGTTGTTAGATGCTTCCATCATTTCCCAATACTTTTATATCTGTTTCATTAAGCTTTAGCATGACTGTTGTTCAATTCTGTATATAGCTAAGAATTGGATCTTTCCATCATTTCTATAAGGCGTCTATTTGTTAATTGTTTCAGAAAGACGTCAGCTATTTAGTTTACAAAGAGAAGTCCATTGAAAAATTATATAAGAAATTGTTGTTCAATTTATTGAAGTTGTTGTTCAATTCAGTAGGATTGTTGTTCAATTAATCAATGTGTGGTTCAATTGTAGGTTTCTCTTTTCTGAACTTAGATAGAATAGTTAACGACATTTTACAATTCCATTTCCTTAGAATTGATTGAACTTCGAGAATTAGAGAATCCTCTTCATGGTAATGTAGATTAGTTGTTCATGATATCACTTTCATATAATATGCTCACACTCTTGAAATAAAAAGACTTACCCTGGGTTGAAAATTGAATGAGAAGCATCAAAGTTGCCTATAACTGTCACCTTTGTGAACCATCATTTTTGGCACTTTTGTTGGGGAGAGTTTTTAAGAGTGATATACTTCATTCATTTTTCTATTTTTTTGCAAAGAATTGGGTATTAAAAACGAGAGGTAAGAACCTACGTACTGGAAATCAAAATTCTTGCACTCTAGCCCGCTTCTCAGCAATTGTGCAAGAGGTTAGTAGAATAGGTTCTCTTATTTTATGACTAAGAAGAAAAAAGAAACAAATCAAAATCATCAACTTAAGTATATGAAACTGTTGACGCAAAAATATGTGCGGCCATAGTAAGGGATCTCCTCAGTGTAAATTTCCAACTAGACTCTAAACCGTTTGTGATAGGGATCCCGTCCGAGGTGTGGGTCCGGCTACCGTTGAATACTCCTTTTCTCGGACACGAACAAGCCTTGAAAACATATGAATGCATTATTACCCAGATGGTACACTGCAAATGGTTGATCAGTCCTTAATGAACATGGAACACTGTGAATATCAAGATGAATTAAACGAACATGCGGCCAAGGAAATGTTGTTAGCAGCACATCATCAAGGTGATGCTTGTAAGGAAAAGTCATTTGAACCACATAATAAATAGTTCTTTATGGTTAGAGCACCCTTCAATTCCTTAAGTGTTTTCTAGCGATGAGATAAATGTTAGTAACAGAGTTTCTTAACATTTTCTATATAAAAAACTTAACATCATTAACAACATTTAGTGAGATGAATGTATAAATGATATAAGTTGGAAACACTAGTGATTTAATCAGAAAGATAACAGATGCATAAGGTAAAATATTCACAATATTAACACTTTAACTCCCATAAGATCCAAGAGTGGAATCAAAACAAGTGCTTGTATTCATTCATAAAGAGTGCATTCAATGCTATAAAATTTGATGCTCCTTTGGAGTGCTCGAAAAAAGGTCCCTTTTACAATTCCTGGAAGGGAGTATTTATAAACAAAATTGACCCTTAGGTATCCCTAACTTTTCACCTTCCTGACTGTTGGTTTACTTTGCGACTTGAGGGAAATTGCGACTTGCGACCTCGGTTGTGGCTGCGACCTGTAACCCTTCAGTTGCTGTGACCTACGACCTGCTCTACTTGCTGCTATTTGTGACTTGATCATGGAAGTATTTGAGTGATTGCAAGGCTCGAGACATATATATGTTGCTGCTCTTTGAGGTAGGTCTTCCAAGCCCGATAATTTGCAGCTACTGGGGAGACTTGAGGCGTATCTTCTCTTAACCTGTGAAGACATTCGAGGGCATTTGGAATCAAAGTTTCCCTCTTGACTATGATCTGATTTGAAAAGGAGGTTAGTTTAGTGTATATCTAGAATGGTGTCACAAGGAATTGAACCATGTTTTCTCTCAACACCGATAGGTCTTGCAAGGCGACTGCTTGCCTTATGGGCTATAAAAATGTTTGTATATCAGTGGAGACTTCTTCCCATGTTTTTTCTTCTCCAAGTGCACCCAGAGAAGGGATGTGGTGTACCTTGGCCATTGAGTCAATGCCACTAATCAAATGTTCATATGTTGACATTAATTTCTCCAGATCCTTGATGAGCTTTTCCTTCAATTGTATCTTTATCTGAATTTGAACTTTATCATTGTAGGTGGGAATCCAATCTCTTCTATGCAACATGGTTGGGGTTTTTCAATACCTGTTAGACCACTCCAATATCTTTTCCAATGTGGTAGAGGCCTCTTTTAGTTGCATGTTCCTCCTTTTAGTTTCGGCATATGCCTTTAGTAGAGGGGCTACCGTTTGCTTTATGGTAAACATTTCTTCATAGACCTGCTTCATGGAGGCCTCCAAAGTGACTAGCTCTCTCTATATAGTGAGTGATATTTCATTAGCAGGGGTATCCATAGCTTGAAATTGTCTGACCTCCTCTTAAAGCGCCTTATTTTCTTGATCTTCTTGGGCCATCTTGAGTTCAGAGGCCTACAATCTGTTCTGTAAGGACAAAATTTCTCTTCTCATCCTGCTAACATTCACTTCAGTAGCTGCTGCAAAAGCGGTACTGACTGAGGCAATCATGACCGGGTTAGTCCTGGTGTCCAAGACTATGTCCTTCCCTAGAGTGACTGCGAGGGGTGCCACAGGGTCCCGTGCCAAACATCTTCTCTTCTGTTGCCTGATCTTATGTGTGAATTGATTATAGGTGAGTCTAGTGAGATCAAGCACTCCCTCATATAGATCTTCGGAGGTACCCAATTATGAGAGGGTGAAATGGGCAAGAGTTTTCTAAGGTACCTCAATGGGTGGAAACTCTATTTGTCCCTCTGTTTCTGACCGTGGTGTCCTACTCCCTTCGGCTCCTACTCCGTCCTGATCTTCCTTCAGTTGGTGCTCTACTTCTGCCTTGTCCTACTCTTCTTTCAATAGGTGCTCAAATTCTACTCTAGCTTGATATTATTTTAACCAGTGCTCGACCTCCACCTTATCCTGCTTCAATTTCAACTGGTGCTCAGCTTCCACCTTTTCTTCGTCCTCCTTATTCCATTGTTCCTCTTATTTTTTACATCGGTTTTCCTCTGCCCATTTCTTCCTTTGCTCTTCCTTCATATGCTTATTTCGTCTGTCCTCTTCTTCCATTTCCTTTTCCTTGGCCTCTTCTTTAGCTTTTTCCTCCTCTTCTCTTGCCCTATTTTTGGCCTCTTATTTAGCTTTGGCTTCCATTTCTCTTTATTGGGCAGAAGGGTTAAGGCCTGTACCAATCTTCGGTTTCTTAGCTCTGGAGGATGAGGCTCCTCCCAGTGTATGAACTCTTTCTTCCAGAGTCTGATTGTCCTGCTCCTCTTGATCACTTGATTCTACTAGAGCTGCCTCTCTATCCTTATTGTACCAATTTTTTATTCTATCTTTGGCTGGGCAGTCAGTTTGCTCATAACTCCATTCGAATTTGGCTCGCTTGCAGTGTGCGGGGATAATTCTCTCGAGATCATATGTATGGTGTGCCAAGGGAGGTAGATGGAATCCCTTTATCTGTTTGGCTTCTGCTTATACTTCTCTAAATTCCTTTACTGTGTAGGCGTCGATGGTGAGTGGCAGGGTTGGCCATGGTTTCTTTTTACCCTTAGTGAGGACTTTGGAGAAACATCCTGACATATGATAACAAGTTTCTTGGAGGAGAAGCTTGTCCGTTATGAATTAAGGCAATGTGTGGGGGGCCTTGAGCGACCCAAAAACTCGGAGGAAGGTACTATCAATGTCTAGAAACTAGTGGGCCACCTAATTTATTATTTCCATGGCTTGCTTAGACATGCATGGGAGGTATTTTCCAAAAAGCTTCGCGTAGAGGGCAGGGATGAAGCTACCTCCTATTGACTCCATGTCTTGATTATATCTGGAATCCCAAAACACCATTAGGTCTTTGTGAATTGGACCACCATTCTCTGAGTTCTAGTTATGTGAGCACCCCTCAAACTAGCACCTTGCACACACTACATCTAGGAGCTAAGATTGCATGTAAAATTTCGATGCATACCCTTCATCGAGTGCCAGTGTCGCAGATATGTTTGACTTCAGAGATGCTATTATCACGTTGGCTCAGTTGAAACAGGTACCATACATGGTGATAGCATACATTAGAGAGACCCATGCTCCATTGAAAAAGGTGGCGTCTGGGCGGCCATACATCCTGCATAGCATTGTAGCTACGAGTTTTTAAACCTTCCTCAGACTCGCTATCTGATATTCTTGATCCTTCTTGAGCCGAAATTTTTCCGGTTCTTCCCACCATCCTTTCAATGTTTCTAATATGGGAACTGCATGAATAGTGGTCCACTCATTTTTTAAGGTCTACTCTCGGGCAGGAATTGTGGAGTACTGAAAAGGTATGTTTTTGATGATTATTTCAGTGGCTTTTTAGTAGAATTTGTAAAGCTTTTTGTCTCATGAATTTGGAAAGTAATAAGGAATTATAATAAAACATGTGGAAATTGATATGCAAGACTTAACCACTAATAATGGCTATTTTCTGAACAGGAAAAGGAAAAAACGAGGAATTGCCGCTCCAAAGGAAGAGACAAAGTCGAGATAACTGCTGTCCCTCTGAAGGTGAACCGAATGCAAACAAGGCTAAATAGATTACAGCAAATCGGCTCGGAAAAGAAGGAGAAGACACGAGCTCGGCGCCAAATAAAGGAAAGGATGAAGAATTAACAGTTTGGAGAATCCCTCAGGATCTTCGATCCTGAGGGATCGCTGCTTTATTTATCATGTTACTTGGACATCTCCACCGTCACCTTTATATAAAGGGATAGCACTGTTAGCTTGATAGATAGGATACGCTTTTATGTAATTTTCTGTAAAACATCAGCTTTGATTATTAAGTCTCGTTGAGAACTGGTTCAATGTATTTTTGACCGATGCATTAATAAAAGCTTGGTGATTATTTCATCTCTGCGTCTGGATTAACTTAAAGAGGTGTATCCTTGGAGGCTAAGGGCCCGGCCCCGGAGGACACTTGCTTTTGTACCATTACGACTTGACCTCTGTGTGGTTTGTTTATCAGTGTTATTTGGTAATTTGATATGCTTTATAAGTTCATATTACATGCTCTGTTAAAGATTGAATCATTGAGGTTTTTACAGACAGAATCGTGTGTTGACTCTGCATCAAGTTATTAATTCTTTTAAGAGTTAATTGCATGTTCTTACTGTTCTGTTACGGAGCTGTTATACTGAATATTCGTGTCATAAATTTGTTGAGGTAGTGTTCTTCATAATCGTTGGATTCAGAAATAATGGTGTTCTATTTGGAAGCACAGTCGTATTTCCGTTGATTCAGATTGTTATTCCAGTGTGTTGTGCGCGTTTCTGATTTATCAGTACTGTTCCATAATTCATTAATAGTTATTGCTGTTCCATTAGCGTGATTTGTGTGAATTGCCTTTAGAGTGAAAGAATGTTATTTGATTGCAAAGAGTGCATTTGAGTTAATAGATTAAGTTTGGTTACAACCCGCGGGACTTAGTTATTCAATTGCTGTTCCATTTTAGATTTGCTGTTCTATTCCAGAATTGCTGTTCAATTCTTTATTTGCTGTTCCATTTAATCGCATTTGTTGTTTTGGCGTGAGAGATGATCTAAGGCTGTAGTGAGCATTGGTAGTCATTGTCTAGCTCCCAGACCCGTGGTCTATGCTCTAGTTTCCTTTCCATCAGTTTCCGAAGGGATGGGTTATCACTGCCGAACCCTTGACTGATAAGCTGTTGAGTTTTCTGAGTGTGTGATTTATTCTTTGAAGTAATTTAGTTACAGACAAGCATCCATTTACTCTTGTATTTCTTAAGCACTGTACTGCTAGCATTACTCTGACAAATGATAGCCTCAGATTGAGTCACTCTTTGTAATAACAAAACGCTCCCGGATTGACATATTAATGTGAGGTAATTAGAGGTGAAAGAGACCCTTTTTATAGCTCCACATTTTGGCGCCGTTGCCGGGGAAAAAGTGTAGCCATTTGTCTTTTTCAGAGTAGTGTACAAGCCTGCTAGGGAGGAGTTGGATTCTAAAAACGGAAGGTAAGAACCTACGTGCGGAGCATGTAAAAACCCTGCTCCACTATCCGCTTTCCTAACAGATTTGTTTTTGCTTTGTTTGAATAAAATTTGGTAGTTCATTTTTGAGTGCATGACTAAGCAGAAAAGACCAGAAAAGAATATCAAACCCCCATCCAAGCCTGAAAAAGCTAAGGGGCCGGTGACCCTTGGCCGAACGACCTTCATAGAAGAAATCTATAAGAAAACAGAATCTCAGCCATCAGTAGGCCTCAAGAAAAACATTTCTAAACCGCCTACTAGTTCCCTTCAGGCCACAGGATCACCATCTGTAGCCTGTGCTGAGGTGCATAGTCAAACTGAGGAGCAGGACTTTCAAGAAGTTGAAAATTCCACTCCAGAATTATTGCAGGAAGGGAACTCTAGCAACTTTTGTGAAGGAGAAGGAGAAACAGGGGAAATCAAGGAACCAAAATCTCCTCTTGAAACAAATCGGCCATTAGATAGCCCGGATAAGGGAAGTGCTGCGAAAGTCATTGTTGAAGGGATTCAATCTCCTCAAACACCTGGTATTCCCATTATTCCAGATAAAGGAAGCGCTATTAAAAAGATCCCTGTCAAAACCGTTCCCACCCAACCTAGGAATACCCTCCTAGATATCCCAGAAGGTTACTGGCATATATTCGATCCCATGGCTCAAAACCAACCAAACGCTCAAAACCAGCCAAACACCCAAACCTCTACATTACAATATCCTATAGTGGATTCTGCAGCAAATGCACCCATGAAAGCTATCCCTCTTCAGCATATCCCTACATTTCACGGACTCACATCAGAAGATCCGGATGCATTCTTATTCGAATTCGATGTGTTATGTAGGGGGTACGATTACACCATCGATCCCCAAAAATTGAAATTATTTCCCTCTACATTAAAAGGGGCTGCTTTAAGATGGTTTGTGGGGCTAGGTGGCGGGGTTATCAACAATTGGGATCAAATGAAAGAATCCTTCTTAAAAAAATATCAGGATTATTGTAGGTCTAGAGAATTAAAAGACGAAATATTTCAAATGACAGCTAGACCGAATGAAACATTAGAGGAGTATGTGGAACGTTTTCAGTACAATCTACGAAGATCTCCTTATGCATCACTACCTTTACGTGATAATGTGTTAAAAATTGCATTAATAAGGGGTATGAAGGAACAATGGATTGAAACATTAAACATTATGGGAAAAGGGGATATTTATCAAGAGATTTTTGCTGACATTATTGATTTGTGTATCAGGAGTTCGAGAGGCAGCACAAGAATAAAACCGACAGAATACGATCGGTTTGCAAGAGATAACAAAGTATCAGCAGAAGGAGTAACACGTGCAGAAATTGGAAATTTATTAGAAAATTTTAAAACTGATATTATGGGGACACTAACTACACAACTTGATATTGTACAGGCTAAACAGAAGCAGCTGGAGGCAGAACAGAATTTGGCAATCTTCTGCCCCCGATGCAGAAAAAAACATAGCCACAAGGAGTGTCCACTGGATAAAGTCCAAACATGCGCCATCTGTACAAAAGATCACCTTACGGAGAGTTGCCCCTCACTTCCTGGATTGAAAGCGGTATATAAGGAAGCAGAAGAAGAACCAGAATCGGTAAATTCGATCAACCAGCGCCGCCAGTGGCAGCCGAGACAACCTGGTATGTTTCCGGACTCAACCTCTTTCTTTCAAACTCCACAGTATAATGCTCAACAATATGGTATGTGGAAAAATCAATCTCAACCCCCATTTACAAACTGGTCACCACAATCGTTTCCTTCTTCAAATCCATGGCTGAATCAAACAAGCCAAACTGGTTGGCCGAATTTTCCTTACACTCCACCATATTGGCAAAATGGCCCATATCCTTCACAATGGACTCCCTCTACTTCACAAAGTTCACCCTGGCAGACAAGCTGGCAAAGACCGATGTACCACCCAGCTGGAACTATTTCGCTCCCTCAACCTACTCTGCCAGCCTTACAACAAAATCCCCAGTCTAACCTGAGACCGCAACTCCCAGCCCAACCCGATCCCAATCCAAACAACAGACAGGTCCAATCTATTCAAATCATAGAATCACCAGAAATAGGACCCGACCTAAGGGAGTGAAATGACCTTCAGTTAAGATCTGGACGTATAATTGAAACTGAGGGAGATAAAACAGTTCATATTGAAGATCAGTCACCAAGAGAACATCAGTTACAACACGAGGATGTAAATAAGCAACAAACTCATAATCAAACAACCACATCCTCTCCCCCATTCCCGGAATGATTAGCCATACCTCGACCCATACAATATCCTGAATTTGACATTCTGGGAGAATTACAAAATTTGTACATAAAAATTCCATTCCTCCAAGCCATTCAAGACATTCCCATATACGCAAAAACTATCAAAGAATTGTGCATAAAGAAACCAAGGAGGAATATAACAAATAATCCAAGAGTCCAAGTAGTCGGTACCTTATCTGACCTATTGTCTGGAAGAGAAACACCCCTTAAATATGAAGACCCCGGGAACCCAATTATAACTGTTCAAATTTATGGTCAGACCCTGCCTAATGCTTTAGTTGATCTAGGGGCTGCAATTAATATTTTAACAACCACAACTTGCCAAAAGCTCGGCATTACATCTGTAGAACCCACCTCTACTCTGTTATAATTGGCTGACCGATCTGTGGTTAGACCAGAGGGTACTCTACATGATGTCATGGTATCTGTAGAATCTTGGGAGTATCCAACCGATTTCCTGATAATCAATCCAAAAACCCGACTTGATGGACATCCGCTAATTTTAGGTAGACCTTGGCTTGCCACTGCCGATGCCTACATTGGCTGCCGGGAGGGAAATATGACCATAACCAGAGGACCGAATAGCAAAAATTTAGTTCTATATCCTCCAGCGCAGCCAAGTGTCACAATGATCAAAACTAATAAGCACCCTGTATCATACCTTACTGATAACATCAGATCTCCATTAACTATACAAGAGGCACTTGATTTCAAAGACCAAACAGAAGACGATGCCATTAATAATTTCATTACTCAAACTGAACCTCACACACAGTGTCACATGATAGAAGCAGCATTTGATAATGACTTGGAGGAAGATCCTCTGAAAGATACGCATGACCAAATGATACCTGTTACTTCTGTTGCAAATAGTAAAACTGTGGAAATTGCACCAGGGAAAACTTTAAACATCAATGCTAATCTCACACCTGAACAAGAAACAAAGCTCATCCATCTATTAACAAAGTATCAAGAAGCATTTGCATGGGACTACCCTGATATGAAAGGAATCGATCCCCGATTATGTACACACCACATTTATATAGAAAAAGATGCCAGACCTGTGCGTCAGCCGCAAAGGAGACTTAATCCTCATCTAAAGGATGTCGTAAAAACTGAACTTCAGAAACTTTTAGATGTTAATTTTATCTACCCTATTTCTGATAGTAAATGGGTCTCTCCGCTTGTGGTGGTACCAAAAAAAGAACGGAAAATGGAGAATTTGTGTGGATTATAGGGAACTAAATAAGGCAACACAGAAAGATCACTTTCCTCTCCCATTCATAGACCAAGTATTAGATACTTTAGCAGGAAAGAAATTATTTTCTTTCCTGGATGGCTTCAGTGGATACAATCAGATTCAGATTGCCCCCGAAGACCAGGATAAAACTACTTTTACTTGTCCTTGGGGAACATTTGCTTATCGAGTTCTACCTTTTGGCCTATGTAATGCTCCTGCCACATTCCAAAGGGCTATCCTTAGCATTTTTGCAGATTTAATAAATGATGGACTTGAAGTTTACATGGATGACTTTACACCATATGGAGATGATTTTGATCCAGCTCTAGACACCCTAGAAAAAGTCCTACAACGCTGCATTGTTACCGGGCTTTGCTTAAGCCACGAAAAATGTTTCTTGATGATGACTGAAGGACTTATCCTAGGACATTATGTTTCAGCAGCCGGCATTCAGGTAGACCCAGCCAAAATCCAAATACTTTTGCTCATTCCCACTCCTACTACTCAAACAGAGGTACGCAGCTTTCTTGGATTTTCTGGTTACTATAGACGATTTATAGAGCATTATTCACACATTGCTGCTCCTTTATATGCACTAACTGGTAACGTTGATTTTCTTTGGACAGACAAATGTGACCATGCTTTCGAGGATCTAAAGAAGCTTGTATCCACAGCCCCAGTCCTTCGAGGACCAAACTGGGACCTACCATTCCAGATATCATCTGATGCCTCAGATACAGCCATTAGCGCAGTCCTTGGGCAGGAAGAGGATAAAAAACCATATGCCATCTATTACATTAGCAAGAATTTATCCCCTGCTGAATTGAATTACACTGTTACTGAAAAAGAATTCCTAGCTGTAATACATGCTGTCAATAAATTTAGACATTATATTACAGGCTATCCTGTTATCTTATATACAGACCATTCTGCTATAAAATATTTAGCAAACAAGCCTGTCAAAAATGCCAGAGTAACTCGATGGTTAATCTTATTGCAGGAATTTGACATCACAATCAAGGACCGGCCTGGCAAAGAAAACCCTGTAGCCGATTTTCTTTCGAGAATACCAAAATCAAGCGATGCAGCAGCAGTTGAAGATCAATTTCCGGATGAGCACTTGTTTGCTGTTGCCATTCAAACACCCTAGTATGCTGATGTTTCCAACTACCTCGCAGTAGGTAAATTACCAAAACATTTAACTCCTAATGAGCGCAAGCAGATTATTCAGAAAAGTTCTCGATTCTCGTGGATTGGGGGCTATTTGTTTCACACAGGAGCAGACATGCATATCAGGCGATGTGTTAGAGAAGATGAAATCTTTGACATCCTAAAAGCTTGTCACGATGGACCGTGTGGGGGCCACTTCGCTGAGCGCAGAACTGGACATAAAGTATTGCAGAAAGGATGTTACTGGCCTACGATCTTCAAAGATGCGAAGAATTTTGTCCAAGCCTGTGACAGCTGCCATCGCGCAGGACGACCTGGTCAAGCTGATGAGATGCCTCTGAAACCACAGTTGGTCATTGAACCATTCGAGCGATGGGCTCTTGATTTCATTGGACCCATCAACCCCTCATCAAATCAGAAAACATATATCTTGGTGGCAACAGAATATGTCACCAAATGGGTTGAGGCAGAAGCATTGCCAAGAGCCACAGAGGACTTTGTTATACAGTTCCTGTTCTATCTATTTGTTCGTTATGGCCTTCCCAGGGAAATAATTACAGATGGAGGACCACAATTTGTTGGGCATAAATTAGCTGCAACACTCAACAATTATCACATCCAGCATAAAATCACTACTCCATATCACCCACAGGCGAATGGGCAGGTAGAAAGTAGCAATAAGATAATAGAATCAATCCTAACGAAAACCATTGCGTCACATAGGCGCGATTGGGCTACCCGACTACCTGAAGCACTCTGGGCCTATAGAACCACATGGAGGAGCACCACCGGTTACTCACCTTATCAATTAGTGTTTGGAAAACAACCCATTTTTCCCATAGAATTCGAAATCCAAACATTACGGATAGCACAGGAAGTTGGCCTAGATCTAAGCGAGGCACAAATCAATCGACTACAGCAGATCAATGAATTAGACGAAATTAGGCTCTCTGCACTACAAAATACAACATTGATTCAACAGCAGCGAGCTAAATGGCATGATGCGCTCATCAAAAACAAAGTCTTTCACGAGGGAGACTGGGCTCTGTTATACGACTCTCGGTTTCAGGACTTCCCTGGAAAACTTCAGACTCAATGGTTGGGACCATACGAAATCCAGAAGGTGCATGACAACGGAACCCTTACTCTAATTACCATTGACGGTTCTGGATATGCATTCAAAGTGAATGGCCACCGAGTCCGTCTCTATCGCAAACCACTCACTTGGGAATCCTTCTGCCAGCAGCTACGCCGAGACACTGATATGGAGATCTTAGGAGAGGAAGAGAAATCTTCCTCACCTGTAATTCATTAAGGGTTCATTTCTTTTTGCAATTTGTACATAAGTTCTTGTTTTTTGAGTGGTTCTTGTACATAAGTTTGAATTAAATATTTTCTTGTCATTTTTTTGTTGTTCCTTTTCTTTCACAAAGTTCGATTTTTGCCCTTCTAAAAATAGCATCTGCGTGTTTTTTTATGATGTTGGTTTTGCTTGTTTTGCTGTTCCTTTTCTAAAGGAACAGCATTCGGGATCTCTGCTGTTCCTTTTTCAAAGGAACGGCATTATTACGTTTTCTGCTGTTCCTTTTGGTTACCACTGTTCCTTCTTCTTCAAAGAAATAGCGTTCTTTTATTACTGTTGTTCCCTTTTCAAAAGAATGGCATTTAGAGTGTTTTTATAGTATTTTTATTTTTGCCGTTCCTTTTCCCAAAGGAATGGCATTTGCATTTTTGCTGTTCCTTTTTCTATCATCCGTCGTTGTTTCTTTTCCAAAGGAACACCACTCGCATACTTTTTCTCTCCTTGTGAAACAGCTTATTCCTTTTGCTGATCTAAATTGAGGATGCTTTTTGCCCGTCTTCTTTCTAGTCTTTAAGATACAACTATGTATTTGTGCAATGAAATATAAAATCACAACATACCGAAATCTGCAAACCATAAATCGCTATATCTATAAGGCTCTGCATTAGTAAGAGGACAAACGGAAGGACATACTTATTTCTTACCTTTTGTTGACATGGTTTTACTAATTTTGCCCTGATTGGTTATCTTTATCATGCTGATCCCCTTAAACTTTTTTGATTATTACTTGGGAATAAGAGCAAAGAGCTTATATCTTCCTATTGATATGATAAGACTTCTTCCACCATTCCTACTCTTAAGGAGTGTTGAACCACCCTTTGTGTATAAATAAGGAAAAGTATTCTATAAAAAAAAGAAAAAATATGTAAACATGATATGTAAGAAAAAATATGTAAACATGATATGTGAAGTGTCAAATGCAGGATAGGGGGTCTCATCGAGAGCCAGCCTACCATGATCATGAGGATGGAAGTGAAGTGGCATTCCCATTATGGCCACCACACCAGGGATATGGTCCAAAAGGTATATCAAATAACCGAACCTTGGAACAGGAGGTCTCATCACGAGCCGGCCTGCCCACGTTTCGCTCCTTCCTCGTGAATGGCATTATGGTTAACTGGTCATCAAGCCAGCATAATGGTCTACATTTTGACATAACAAAACTCCTAAGTATACACAAAGGATCATGGTTCCGAGGGTGAAAAAAACAACTCTGCCAAGGTTATGGACACCTGTCGGCAGCAGAGTACTGTTAATGGTATTGAAGTCACTTTGGTTACACCAATGGGTAAGATACTAATACTCTTTTGTTTCTTATATCCTAGGAACTAATCATATGTTATTTCCCGATTTATACATCGCATGAAAATTTATCATTACCAATCATGGCAACGGAAGTGACCATGACCACTTGAGATTTGGCAAGTACGATACATGCCCTACCTATCAGCCTCATATCATAACACAGCAGCCTCTTATATAATACGCGATCAATTATCCGCCTCGATTTCGGTAATTCGTTGTCCTTTTTAACATAGCATAATTCCACATGTTGTTCCTTTCTGACTTGGTTGCAGATCGGGTGCCGCCCCTTTATTTGCCGGCTGGGACAGCCTATCACATTGCGGGGGGGGAGGTTAATCTCATCATTCCCTGAAATACGTGTCAACTCACCATTCGGGAAAAATAGTGTACGACGGTTTGGCATGGTTTAACGGCATGGCATTTCTATTTTTACACAAAATTGCTTTCTGTTGCACTGTTGCATACTCTGTGTTTTTGAAACCTTGCGATTATCACCCTCTCTGTGTTTCAAACAGAAAACGTAGTTGCCGTTCCATTTAGAATCTACAGTGAAACCATGGGAGGAAGGGCAATTCGAAGCGAGCCTCAGCAGTTGACGATCTCTGCTGCTGCCCGGGAAATCCTGGAAAGAGCAGGATGGTTGAATTATTTCAATCGCCTACAGGAGTCTGATGAAATAGTAGCGATGGAATTTCTGCAGAACCTACAGGATGATCATTCCACAGTAAGGGGGAAGCGGATAGCGGTCACCGATGACATAATTGCAGAAGTTTCAGGACTACCAGCCACCGGACCAGTATGGACATTGAAAAAGGAACGATTACAGAAGGTCATGGAAATTTTCCAGGACGAAGGCCAGAGTTTGACAATTAAGGGGAGGGGAGTTCTGCCAGCAACCCTAGGAGAACCATGGACGGAGTTAGCAAGAATAGTGCAGGGCTACATCACCTGCGAAGGAAGGAAAGACGTGGTAAGACCAGGACATCTTAAACTTTTAGCTGTTTTAAAGAAGAAATGCTCTGTAAATTTACCTGCACTCCTGAACTCATTACTGCATGATGTTGCACAAAGCATAAAAAAGGCACAGCATGTAGAGTCAGTCGTTAGTCATCATGGGTTAATACGACTAGTTGTTAGCCATAGTCTCACCCAGCAGCAGAGCAGCTAGGAAGAGCTGCTTGTAATGATTAGGGGGGGATTGACAGCGCCATCCCCAAAACGTAAACATCCTACAAGCACACCAGAACGACCGGAAAAACGCAGAGAACATGTCGCTAGTGCATCAGAACAACCAGGGATACACCAAGAATCAGCAAAACACAAGCATACCATCGATCCACCCGAGCAACCAGAGGAACCCAGAAAATCAGCTCGGTTAGCTCGGATGAGAGGAAGCATAGATAAGCCCAGACAATCAGCCCGGTTAGCTCGGATACGAGGAAGGCTGGAAAAGCTCCAGGAAAGCGCCAGCCAACCAGTGGTAATTGAGGACGAGCAATCCGAAGAAGAAGCAGCCGAGCATTCGGAAACAGAAATAGAAGCAGAAATTGAATAGGAGGAGGAAATGGTACAGCAGGAAGATAGCCCATTACAAGACCTACTGGGAGAAGATGACTTGGCCGCAGTCTTAGCCAATATGGGCAAGTATGGCCAACCTTCTAGTTCAGATGACCCCCACGACAAACCCCAAGAAGAAAACATGCATGTTCATGATGAAGAGGAGGTAAATACTGAACGGGAACAATCTGTTCCCAGGTCACAAGAGGAAATTCTAGAGGGAGTAGGAGCAGAAACAGCAGTTGCTCAGGAAGAGACAGAACCAGTCGAGGTTCCTACCCCAGAACAGCCAGAGCAGAACAGTGAGGAAGAACCCCAGGAGGAAGATTTAGAAACTAGTCATGGTCGAGACCGCAGCAGACAGTCTGTTGTTCCTTCTAATGAAACGCTAGAAATTAAGAAGTTGCGGAGGGAACAACAGAAATTGTTGAATACGATAACCCAGCTCAGACAACAAATTAGGATTCTGAAAAAGAACCAGAAGGTAAGAAAGACTGGAAGGAAGAAAAAGAGAGCCAACAATCGGCTTGCTACTCAAAACCCTACTGAGAATCCAGCTGACGTTCCAAATGATGTTGAGGAACAGGAACAGATAGATATTCGCGTTAAAACAGAAAAGGATGATACAAGGACCAGTGACAAGAACATTTAGACAGAGGCACCACCCTCAGGGGTAATAAGGGTTCTGAACTCCAAACAGCATAATAAGAAAGTTCAGGTAAAACTCCCGGCCTCTACTGACCTATGGAAAAAAGATCCGAAGACAAAAACCTTGCATAAGCTGGTGAAGCAAGCCCAGCAAGAAGCCGAACAACTTAGAGAGCAAACGGTTCCCCGAGAAAAATATGAAGAGTTACAGCAGCAACTAAGGGACGTCAATCAATCCAAAAGCCAGGCTTTTGAAGGGTGGCGAAAGGAACAAGAGGAAGTTGCACAGGTAACCCGTAGACTAGATACTGTTATCAAGCAGATGAATACCTTGTGTTCTTTATACAATGACGTCTTAGCATGTAGGGCTCCTGCTAAAAAATATGCTCTGTTTTTATTAGAACGGTATTTACAATTAAAAATAAAAGCTGTTAAAGCAGGTGCCCCTATACAAATCAACACTGTCAATGACTTTATAGACTGCTGTAAACATTATGGAGTGAAAGTCCAGAGATTGTTGTGTGAACTTTATTTGCATGACCTTGTGCTAAATCAGGAGACTGAGTTAAACCCTGTCCCTTTCGTTGGAGACATCCAATTTCAAGCATTCATTTCATTCGGGGTTAATCAGATTAAGTGGCTTAAAGCCTATGATACTTTCCAGAGTCAGGAAAATGGTCTAGATTTACGGGTAAGGGCTGAGCCTAGGAACCCAGTACAGTTGTGGAAAGCTCATAGAAACCTCATAAAGACTCCGGGGGTCTATGAAACTTTAGGACCCATGCATGAGGCACTTATTCGAGAAGGGTTAGAGTATTTTCTTTCCATCCAAGACTTGGCCATTAATGCAGCCAAATTTCGGTACCGAATCTCTGATCCAAACATCCAGCTCAGGGAACCATTTAAGTATGAAAACTTTGAGTTAGCTGCCAACCGTTTGAACCTCTATGGCGAGAGCATTATGAAAGCAAGGTCATCCTGGTTAGGATATAGATTTCGCACTCCAATTATTTGGCACCCTGCACCCGGATACCAGGCCCTGTATGAGATGCCTGAGGGGCAAACAGGTCAGTTCTTTGATTATCTAATCACTCATCATGGCTGTAGGCCTCCGAATGAGACTCCTTCTCCAGCATATTCTCTCACTTCCTTGCATGTCAACTACAATGTTTTCATGAGGACATGAAACAAGGTAAGCAGGAGGGTGTGTGGAGTACTGAAAAGGTATGTTTTTGATGATTATTTCAGTGGCTTTTTAGTAGAATTTGTAAACCTTTTTGTCTCATGAATTTGGAAAGTAATAAGGAATTATAATAAAACATGTGGAAATTGATATGCAAGACTTAACCACTAATAATGGTTATTTTCTGAACAGGAAAAGGAAAAAACGAGGAATTTCCGCTCCAAAGGAAGAGACAAAGTCGAGATAACTGTTGTCCCTCTGAAGGTGAACCGCATGCAAACAAGGCTAAATAGATTACAGCAAATCGGCTCGGAAAAGAAGGAGAAGACACCAGCTCGGCGCCAAAGAAAGGAAAGGATGAAGAATTAACAGTTTGGTGAATCCCTCAGGATCTTCGATCCTGAGGGATCGCTGCTTTATTTATCATGTTACTTGGACATCTCCGCCGTCACCTTTATATAAAGGGACAGCACTGTTAGCTTGATAGATAGGATACGCTTTTATGTAATTTTCTGTAAAACATCAGCTTTGATTATTAAGTCTCGTTGAGAACTGGTTCAATGTATTTTTGACCGATGCATTAATAAAATCTTGGTGATTATTTCATCTCTGCGTCTGGATTAACTTAAAGCGGTGTATCCTTGGAGGCTAAGGGCCCGGCCCCGGAGGACACTTGCTTTTGTACCATTACGACTTGACTTCTGTGTGGTTTGTTTATTATTGTTATTTGGTAATTTGATATGTTTCATGAGTTGATATTACATGCTCTGTTAAGATTAAATCATTGAAGTTTACCCCTACAGACAGAATAAATGGTGTTGACTCTGGCCTCAGGTTATTAGTTCTTTTAAGAAGTTAATTGCATATTTACTTCTTTATTCTCATTTTAGGAATTCATTTGCTCTTGAATATTACATTAATCATACATTATTTTGAAGATAGTGTTCTTCATAATCGTTGGATTCAGAAATAATGGTGTTCTATTTGGAAGCACGGTACGTATTTAAGATTGATTGATTGTTATTCCGGTGTGTTGTGCGCGTTTCGATTTATCGATCTTGTTCCATAATTCATTAATAGTTATTGTTGTTCCATTAGCGTGATTTGGCTTCGGTGCCTTTAGAGTGAAAGAATGTTATTTGATTGCAAAGAGTGCATTTGAATTAATAGATTAAGTTTGGTTACAACCCGCGGGACTTAGTTATTTCAATTGCTGTTCCATTTTAGATTTGTTGTTCCATTCCAGAATTGCTGTTCAATCTTTTATTTGTTGTTCCATTTACTCGCATTTGTTGTTTTGGCGTGAGAGATGATCTAAGGCTGTAGTGAGCATTGGCAGTCACTGTCTAGCTCCCAGGCTCGTGGTCTATGCTCTAATTTCCTTTCCATCAGTTTCCGAAGGGATGGGTTATCACTGCCGAACCCTTGACTGATAAGTTGTTGAGTTTTCTGAATGTGTGATTTATTCTTTGAAGTAATTTAGTTATAGACAAGCATCCGTTTACTCTTGTATTTCTTAAGCACTGTACTACTAGCATTACTCTCACAAATGATAGCCTCAGATTGAGTCACTCTTTGTAATAACAAAACGCTCCCGGATTGACATATTAATGTGAGGTAATTAGAGGTGAAAGAGACCCTTTTTATAGCTCCACAGGAATCACATAGTATAATTCTACATCTTGTCCCTTTAGGTTTGCGAAAGTCTTCCCAGCATGGACCCGAATGACCTAGATCTTGGGGTTGACTCTCTGTAGGATCCATTCAATCATCTCAGTCCATGGGAACACTGGTGGGTGGGCCCCCGATAGTGTAATTTGGATTGTTTAACTTGAATATATATTTTTCGGTCAGGGAGGTCCTCCGGAAATTCAGTCTAAGTAAACTCTTTGTAGATCTGGTACTAGCTCATACTATCCCCCTTACCAAAGATGCAAGTTGTGTTTCCATAGATGGGGGGAAGAAAAACATGTCTTTCCTCCTCTGAGATTTCTATCTTGGGACTTTTGTTCCTCTTGCGAATTTTTGGTGGACCCATGTCACTTGATGTTGAAGAAATGGATACACACTCTAGCTCAGCTTCAATATCCCCTGGCATGTTCATAAAACAATCCCATGATAAGACAGATGCCATTATTTATAAATATGTGTTCTATTCCTACATCTTCTTAGTCATTTCAAAGGAGTTGGGTTAACTTGTGACCTGGCGACCTTGTGACTTGGTCACGGGGTCGCTAGGGTGTGTTAGCTTGAAACTCGATAGAAGGGCAACTTAGTGACCTAGCTACCTGCGACTAGGTCGCGAGGTACAGGGCTGGAATCTTTTCAGAAGTGCGACCGAGCGACTTAGCGACTCGCGACTGGGTCGCAAGGTCACTGAGTCGCTGGGTCATGTCACTCTACATTTTTCATGGTATGCGAGCTAGCATTTCTATGACTTAGCGACGAGGTCACAAGGTCGCGGGGTCACAAGGTCACAGGGTCTCTCTAGGGCTTTGCAGATACGCAACAGAAAAAGGCTTAGAAAACACACATGGTGTTCACAAAATCACCGTACAAGGTTGTAGGAGCCTTCATAAGTGAGTTAGGCAAGGTCCTAGGAAGGGGGAAGGGGCAGACAAGCTTAACACAAGATTTGAAGAGAAACTAAAGGAGGGGAGGTTTGCAAAATGATTGTCAATGGGTTTGGTCAAGGTCAAAACAGGGTTAAAATAAGATAGGGTAAGGGAAAAATAGTAACAACTACCCTAGAAAAGAAATAACAGGAGGATCAGGCACTTACCTGGGAAAATCACGCTCCATCTGGCTTGTCAGAGGCGTTTTTTTCTCTGTCGCACAGGTAAAATGTGACCTATGCAACCCTTATATATATAAAGGGGTCGCACATGTGGGAAATTAATGAGGGTCGCAAGGTCGCGAATGAGCTGCGTTAATGAGATGTGTCACCTTGTGACTCTGTGACCTTGAAACCTAAGGGGTCGTGGGGTCGCAGGGTCATGAGATCGCTGATGTTTGATTTTAGACTGATGTGCGACCCAGCGACTTAGCAACCTGAGGGAGTCGCAAGTTCGCGGGGTTGCAACTTAGTAAAGTTAACCATATTTGTTACTTAGTGACCCGAGGTTTAGAAAAGATGAATTTAGGTCTAATTTATCTTCTCACAAGTATTAAGGACTTAAAAATTGAAGGAGAGAAAAATTTTGGAGAGTGTTGTAGCAGCTACAATATAAACCCAAAGGACCGGTGATCCTTGGTAGAACAACATATATAGAAGAAATAATTAAGAAGGTTGAATCCAAGGCATCCATAGGACCCATACCCATTCCTATTCAAAGTCCTACTATACTCCCTCAGGAAGCGGTCTCGCTATCTGCAACCCACTTTGAGATTCATAGTGAAATAGAAGGATCTAAACAAAGCCTTCAGACTGCTGATCACGTAAGTACTAATTGTTCGAGAGAGGGAGGTTCATGTAATTTGTATGAAGGGGAAGGAGAAAATAGTAGCGCAATTTAGGTAAGAACTCCAGAGCCTGGATCCCCTGAGAGAGTGGTCGAGACAGAGCCAATTGGTATCCCAGATTGGGGAAGCACTGTAAGGCTTCCTCCACATTCGCCCCCTAATCTCGCTAATATTATTCCTCCAGAACAAGAAATCTCTAAATATTACTGGCATATCTTTGATCAAATGGAAAACAATCAAAACCAGAATCAGAGGTAGACATCAACGTTGGAGTATCCCATTTTTTATTATGTTGTAAATTCCCCTATGAAATCCATTCCCTTACAACACATCCCCACCTCCCATGGTCTTAGGTAAATTGACTTGTGATTATAGTCAAGTTTGACTGATTTAAACAATGATGGTTTTGGGGCACATGGTATTGTGCACCCATGGTTTTTAAGCTCATGGTATTGCATGTAATGGAGCCTATAAAAGGTTCAAAGGACTTCATTGTAATGTAAGGCCTCGAGGTGAGTGGTGAAGGCTCACTTGGCCAGATTGGTCATGGTTTTGGCCAATGCTTAATGAAATTTCATTAATATGGGTTTTCCTCAGAGTTTGGGGTTTTTACCTATTAAACATATGTGTTTATGTTTATGATTTTTTGTTGGTTATGTTTAATTATTCCTTTCGGTAATTATTTATATTCTCCAGTAAATGTTTATTTATTTGGAATCAGAGCCACATTTGGCTTCAAAGGGACGCTTTTGTAGCCAAGGGTTTTATTGGCCTGTGAATGGAGAAATCAATGCAGCCTTTTGCAGATCTAGCCATATGGAGCATGGAGTTTCTAGGAAATAGGAAATATCCAATTGATTGATTCCACGGGTAATTCCATGGAGCGTTTCTCAATGAATAAAGAGAACAATGGTGCTACCATAGCCCAGATCTGGCGAATAGCAGTGATAAGAAGTTGGTTCAAGAAATTTGGAGATCAAAGGATGTTTGCACGTGGATTAATTAATTGATGAACCATGTATCTGAAGAGGAATCCTAGAGGACTGGCAGTTACAGAGGCTGGTGACCCATGTAATCTTGTAGATGGGTTCTTTTTATATGGACATTGATGTCATATGTACAAACACAGCAACAATGTAACAAAAAAAAAATTATATATATATATATTATAATGGAGTTTTTTTTTTTTTACATGTAAATGGGCATACTGCTGTAAGACCTGGTATGGCATGCGTACCCCTGGGTAATCATTGGTAAAGTCTGGGTTAGACCTAGGTGATAGGGGGGATGTCAAGTTAGCAATTACCCTGGGTAAAAATTTGAGGGGGGAAGAGCTAGAGTGAGCGAGGTTGTCTCACTTAGCAGGTTTGGTTGGATTTAGTCAAGGAACCCTAAGTCAAGTTTAAAGGGGGAATGTTAGGTAAATTGAATTGTGATTATAGTCAAGTTTGACTGATTTAAAAAATGATGGTTTTGGGGCACATGGTATTGTGCACCCATGGTTTTTAAGCTCATGGTATTGCATGTAATGGAGCCTATAAAAGGCTCAAAGGACTTCATTGTAATGTAAGGCCTTGAGGTGAGCGGTGAAGGCTCACTTGGCCGGATTGGTTAGGGTTTTGGCCAATGCTTAATGAAATTTCATTAAGATGGGTTTTACCGAGAGTTTGGGGTTTTTCCCTATTAAACATATGTGTTTATGTTTATGATTTGTTGCTGGTTATGTTTAATTATTCCTCCCAGTAATTATTTATATTCTCCGGTAAATATTTCTTCACATGGGTTGACCTCAGAAGATCCTGATGCATTTATATTTGAATTTTATGTCTTATGTAGGGGGTATGACTCCACCACTGACCCTCAAAAACTGAAATTATTTCCCTCTACTTTGAAGGGCACAACAGTACGTTGGTTCATAGGGCTTGCTGGAGGAACCATCAATAACTGGGACCAAATGAAGAACACTTTTCTTAATAAATATCAATATTATTGCCGCACTCGAGAATTAAAAGATGAAATCTTCAATATGTCTGCAAAAGACAATGAGACATTAGAATAATACGTCGAAATATTTCAATATAATTTACAAAGGTCTCAATATACTGCACTATCCAAAGACATCTTAAAAGAAACAATGATTAAGGGAATGAAAGAAGAATGGGTTGAAACACTTAACATAATGGGAAAAGGGGAAATCTACCGAGAAGAATATCATGATATTATTTCACTGTGTATCAAGTGCTCTTGGGGTAGTACGCAAAATAAGCCAATTGGACGAGACTCAATAAAAGAATATCCTAAGTAGTTCGGTGGCAACGTAACCAGAGCAGAGTTTGGTAATCCTTTAGAAGATTTTAAAACTGAAGTCTTGGGCACTTTTACAACACAAATTGATGTCCTACAAGCCAAGTAGAAGCAAGCTATAGCAGAATAGAACTTGGCCATCTTTTTCCCACGTTGTCGGAAGAAGCACGACCAAAGGGAATACCCATTAGACATGGTTCAAACATATGCTATATGCACTAAGGAACATGCCATAGACCATTTCCCTTCACTTCCGGGGTTGAAGGAAGTTTTCAAAGAAGAAGAAGAAGAGGAAAAACTAGTCTACCTAATGAACCAGCGTCGACACGGGAAGCATGACCAGGTATGCCTCAAGACCTGCCTCAGTTCTTTTCTTCTGTGCAGTTTAACCAGAAAAACCCTAAAGCAGCTTGGCAGAGTCAACCACCTTTTTCTACTTGGCCATCTCAGTCATTTCCTATCCCACCTTGACCAACACAACCCTCTTCAGGGAATAACTGGCCAATTTTTCCTTTTTCTCTCCCTTATTGGAAAAACACTCCATATCAAACCCAGTCACCAACACCCTTTCACAAACCACAAATTGGCCTCAGAACTGGCAGCGACCTCTACGAATGACCAACCTACGACTGGGGATAGGAGTTCAAAATCAACCTACACTACCAGCTCCATACCCAGTCTGTTAGAGTCAGTCTGTTCATCCCTCCGTCAGAGATCAAAATCTCTTTTGTTGCATTTCATTTTTAGGTGTCTCATTCACTTCAGTTATTTGCATTCCATTAGGAGCATCGGTCTTCTGATGGAAGGGTCTTGTCACTCATCTTCCTCATGTCATGTACCTGTTGGCTTAGGTTTGTTCATCAAAATCCATCAAAATCATTTTACAGTCAATGAGAGTCAAGGTTCGGTCTTTTGGTGGGCAAAGAGTCTATTTAGGGTTTTCAGTCTCATTAGGTTTAGGGTTTCGTTAATTTAGTCTTCAAAATGTCCAATAATACTAGCAGACACATGAGGAAGTTTCAAATAAGGTTTTCAGTGAAAAATATCATCGTCATATTATTTTATCATGATTCTTCTTCAAAACTCTATTTTGAAGAAAACATCGTCCATTTTATCTTTTGTAATAAATCGCCATGTAATTTTCAAAAAAATTTAGTTGTGAAGATCATTAGGCGCAGCCCTGGTTGCCTTGGCCAAATTCCATGTCATCTAACCCTGCAAAAAGATAGACAAGATTCATCATTCAGCTAAAAAATCACAAGGAAACAGAAACAGAGTTCTTTTGTAAAAGTGCCAAAGTTTTCAAACAGTGGGTTTTCTTCGAATCAAAAATCAAAGTCCATGCCATAAGAGATATGTTTGTATTTCAATAATCCAATTACACGCCAAAGAAATCATTGAAGCAAAGAGAAAATCGTGGAAGAAGAAAAATTCAGCGTGAAACCCAAAATTGTGGTGAAGGCAGCCTGCGCGGCGCATTGGGTGAAGGTCACGACGCATATAAAGTGCGCGGCGCATATATCCACTTTTCACCGTGTATTTTTGCTCATGCGCGATGCATAAGACCGACAAGGGAAATTTTCACCTTTTCTCCACAAAAATTGAAATCAACTCGGTTTTTTTTGTCCAAGTAAGTTTATAAGATGTTGTAATTTCCATTTAAACAATGTTTGGTGTGGTTGGAGATTAGATATGAGATTTGAATGCCAAAAGCCAAACCCTACCATCTTGTTGAAGAAATGCTCCTTAGGGTTATGAATTGGTTTTTTGAAAACAACTTTGGTGCAAAATACTCCTTTTCCCCCACCCTGTTTGTTCCTCCCCTCACTTTAATCCTATCATCCCATTATCTCCTCAATACACCATTCTCTTACATCCCAAGGTCATTCTCCCAAGTCCTATTATCCCTATCCATAAACCCTACCATTCCCTATCACTCTCCCTCTCTCATATAATTTATATCACTTATAAAAATTCCCAAAACCTCAACTTCCCCAAACAGTTCAGTGGTTGTCCCTTCTCCCAAAGTTTGTCAAATCAAAAGCTTTCGAAAGACAAAGTACCATTTGACAAGACTTCAGTGTCCCCACTGTCCTATTTTTCGCACAGTCCCTTTCCTTTGGCACACATTAGGAAATTGGAGACAAAGGCACAAATTTCTCATTTTCAAAAAACCAAACATACAATTGACATACACCTTGAAACATCATGGAAATGGATACAGATACCTCATAGGACCAAGACAGTGATTCCACCACTGAACTGCATGCACCAAGAGGGCACTGAGGCAGCATAAAAAGTATGATAGGCTCCAAATCTTGACTGAAGCTTCTTTGGCTGAGCATATAATTTGATCAGGGACCTACCGCCCAAATTTCAAGGAATTTGGAAAAAAATTTGTCATTTTTGAATTTTTGGTGTCAAAACAAGTTTTTCTGCCTGACGCGTAGCGCCACTTGGCGCGCGCTTATAATTGGCAGCTCTTCTGGAGGAAAAATTTCCATTTTTGAATTTTTTATGAAAATTTATGCATGCTCATGGATTACCTAAGTATTTCATCAAGTTTTGGGTTGCCTAAAGGGTCAAAAACACCCTAAAAATGGTCTTTCTGCCACCTTTTGCACCCATAGGAAGAAGTGTTGGGAGATTGAACTTTTGGAGGGGAAAATGGACACCAAATCCAGAAATTACACTTGGGTTGGAAAGTAGACAGGAAGAGATTTCCAAAGAGCTATCATGAGCTCAATTTGGACTTCGGGAAGTTCCTCAAAATCAGCTCCAAAGTTGTGCTACGCATAGAGATTTTGGGCGCGTCGCATAGAGAATTTTGGCCTATTTTTCACTCAACAGCTCAGAATTTCACCTAGTTTTGGCCAGTTTCACTTTTTCATGTAATTTTTGATGTAAATTGATGTAATTTCATGTCCATGATGTAATTTTGGCACATTTTTACTCATTCTATAAGATTCATTCACCAAAAGTTGAAATGTGAGTGAATGGATGAATTTCCTAGCATATAGAGGCAAGTTGTTTCATGGCCTATTTTCTAGTTCCTAGTTTAGATATGGTTGAAACAGCTCCTAGAATGATGATCACAACCCCTAGAGGCATGGGAATGGGTTAGGATTGTCTATATTATGTATTTTCTCAGTCATTTTTAGGGTTGGACATTTGGGATTTCTAGCACTTCATTGTACATTTCATTATGCAATTTTGGCAAAGAAATAGACCAGGGTTTGCAGCCCTCTTTGGGATCCTTGTGGCTCTGTGTTTTGATGGTGTTTTCCTCTATGTATCTGTAAGTTCACTAATGTTTATGTGTACCATTTTCATTCTCCTTTCTTCTTAAACTGAACAAACAATTTATAAAGGTAGAATTCATTGGTTTGCTTTGCTCTGCCTTCATTTTTGTTTAGTTTTTCATGTTTTCATCTGTTTGAGGAGGACTCTTGAGACCCTCTTTCCCTCTTCAACTCCTCACCAGGATGATCCATCCATTCACTTAATCTAAAAGCATCAAAACTATTGCCTTCCTTGCCCCAATCAGAATTCTGCAAAAACTAGGCTTAATCCTCGCACCCAAAACTGCCTTTCCCTTTGATGCAACAAAAAACCCCTAAAACACAATCAAACTCCTTCACTTATATACCTAGCCTAAAATTAGCTTTCATTTCGGTCATCTCAAGCCATATTGATTACTTTTCGCTTAGATTGACCCGGAGAGAGCCCTCTCCTGTTCTGGTAGGGCTAGCTACCAGACTGAGCGTGGTTTGATGTTACCCTAAACTTTGCCTTCTTTCAACCTGAGATAGATTTAGGCAATAACATAGTGGCAACCATACTAGGGATGAAAATGGTTTGCTTTTTGGTGTTATTTGTTTTATAAGCTACAAACGGACCCTAAATTTATGCCAGGTAGCCTTCGAAACGCTTTTTATTTGCATTTGCGAAATTAGATAAACGTTGCTTCAGTCAATCTCCGGGCTAGTTTGTAAATGTAACATCTAACTTGAGAATTTCCCCAGTACATGTATCAAGTTAGATCTGATGGTTGATGGTGGACAATGATCAGACATAAGAAGGCTGAAATCATTCACCTGGTGACTCCAACTCAATGTAAAGACTCCACTGGAGGACTAACTCTTTCTCTAAGAAAATGGAAGGATCTTACACAAAGTTCAGGTATCCAAAGTGGAATGGTATTCAAGATATAGTTTGTTTTCTTGCAAATTACTTCTTTGTTGTTCTTGAAGTTGTCCTGAAAGTTTTTCAGAATTTTTTGTATGATAAAGGTGATCAAAATCTTCACTCGACCCATTCAAAAAGTGTAAATATTGAGTTTCCCTTTGATCCTGGCCTCCTTAATTTTCCTACATCTTATGATGACTCTATTCAGAGTGATGAGCCTAAAGAAAACAAAAATGATCCCGTAGATCTTGTACATACTCCTACACCTTTATAGTCCCAGATAGGTATAAGCCTCTTGTTTTACCTTCTGTTCTCCATGCTTTCCCTGCAAATTATCACCTATATTTGCCGAGATTTCACGGTGAATGTAACAATTTCAACACTGAGCAACATGTGCAGAATGTTGAGACTTTTCTAGACCTTTTTAAAGTTGATGAAGAGGATGTCAGTATTAGGATTTTTGCTCTTTCTTTTCAAGGCCAAGTCAAGAGTTGGTTCAAAGCCCTGCCTAATGCGAGCATCTCAAATTTCCAGCGGTTCATCAAAGTTTTCCTCAACAGGTGGGTGATCGGACATAACCCTTTCCTTATTTTAGACAAGTATGCCCAGCTGAAAAGACAGTCAGGGGAGACAGTACAATAGTTTTTTGCTAGATTCAATCGAGTCTATTATTCGATACCTTTTGATATAAGACCCCCTCTTGGCTCGACCCTTTTACATTACCCAGGTGCTTTTGATCCAGAAATGGAGTTTTAGCTGAGAGAAAGGAAGGTTGCAACACTTGAAGAAATACAAAACAGTACAGTAAATGTAGAAGCTAATTTGTTGATCCGAAGAGCAAGACTTAAGGAAGAAGAAAAGAAGAATGTTACAGAGCACCTGACACCTTCAAAGGAAAAGCTTCACCTTTTGGTAAACGCAATAGAAGAGATGGTGCGGAAAATGACTCCAAAAAATGAAAAAGACGTTCATGAACAAGTTGCCGATCCAAAACATTTTTGTTTCTTATCCCAGTTGTCATAGATCTGATAATGATTGTTTTGTAGATCATCTTGGAGAAGAGAGATCTGTTGATTTGACATATATGCTTGATGATGTGTTTTAAACTGATGATTTGCCTTAGTTTGATCAGTATGATGATGATTATGTTCTCCAATCAGAAGCTAATCTTGCAGACAAATTAGCAGCTAGTTTGTGAAAGGAGGAAGTTCACTTTCAGCAGCTTGAGTACAGTGATCAACCGATGCATATCAGCTATGAAAATGACAAGGAAAGTGCAGCAAATTTTGAAGTAAGTGAAGGATCTTTTCCTCTTTTTTTTTATTCATTCCAGTTCATTAGAGACAACTTCCATACAATCAGAAATCAACAGTCAACAAGTCTTGATTTGGACCCTTTTGAGGGCAATAAAAATCTTGCTCAAGACTTCTCATATTCAGATTTGTAGCCCCCCAAAGCCATTGATTGTCGAGTTGTAGATGAGGACTTGGAAGCTGGCACATATGATCAAATGATACAAGATGACTCCATACCATTTTGTTTTGAATCATTTTAGTTTTTTAAGGGTAAATTGCATAGTAAATATTCAAATGAGTGGCCTGTTGGCCTATAGGAAATCAACAATCTCTTAGTTTTAATGTTGAGGATGAGACAGATAGCAAAAATCTTGAGCAGGTTGTTAATGAGAAATCTTCCCTTGAAACAACTGGTGAAATCATTTCTGATACAAAATCCTCCCGCGCACCAGATTCGCAGCCACCAAACACAATTGAAGGTCAGATTACAGATGAAGGCGTGGAAGCCAAAATACATGATTTAATGATACAAGAGGATTTTGTACCCTTTTGTTTCGAAGCATTTCAGTTTATAAAGCAGAATCTTGTAATATCTTTAAAGGAAAAGATGAACAGCCAGTAGGATGTCATACAGTTTAAATGGATACATTGCAGCAGTCTTCTCAAATTTTTGATGATCCTATTGCTCATGTGTTGGATGATGTTTGCTGTAAAAATTCTTCTCCATTGGCTAACCATGTGCCAGAAAAGAATGTCGATAATAATCTTATTCAAAAGTCAACTTCATTGTCTTGTTTAACAGATTTTTCATTACAAAGCCCATATCAAGGTTTGCAGTCATATGAGGAGATTGATAAAGGAGACTTTTGTTCTGTTTGGAATTAGAAACAGAGTTTGGTTATTCATGAAATTCAGGATCCTTTTGATAGCCTGCTGCTGTCACCAAAGAAAGACAGCACAGATGTGAGGAAAATCTTAATATCTAGCTATGAAGATTACCTGGATCAGAGCATTAATGTGTTAAATGAAATCAATAGCTATGTTTATGAATATCCTTTCACAGTATTCTTGAATTCATCCAGTCAATTCATGCTTTGCAAGTTTATCAGCAGTCACCTTGATTCCAATTTTCCATGGGAGTTGCCTTTCGATTCTTCCTTTTTCCTGTGCATCAGAAAGCATTTGGGAAGAAATCAAATAGAAACCAGGATGCTTACATGGTTGCATTGGCTGTTCCATTTCACTTGATCGGGTGGTGAAAAGAACAATTAGAGTAGGCTTGATGAATAAGCTCAATTGTGAGCATCTTTCCAGTTTGTTAGTTATGTTTAGTCATGTTTGGTTTTATTATGGTTTTTAGTTTTAGCCTTCAGTCAGAGTCAGTCTACATAATGTCAGTTTTCATGTTTTGACTCCATTTCCCAAATGGATGAAGGCACTGTCCCATCTCCCAAATATATGTAGTTCTTGGCACCTCCAAGGAGCTACCATCCCCATTGGAGCCACTATTAGAGTCGATCTGTTCATCTCTCCGTCAGAGATTAAAATCTCTTTTGTTGCATTTCATTTCTAGGTGTCTCATTCACTTCAGTTATTTGCATTCCATTAGGAGCATCGGTCTTCTGAAAGAAGGGTCTTGTCACTCATGTTCCTCATGTCATGTAACTGCTGGCTCAGGTCTGTTCATCAAAATCCATCAAAATCATTTTACAGTCAATGACAGTCAAGGTTTGGTCTTTTGGTGGGCAAAGAGTCTGTTTAGGGTTTTCAGTCTCATTAGGTTTAGGGTTTCATTAATTTATTCTTCAAAGTGTTCAATAATGCCAACAGGCACATGAGGAAGTTTCAAACAAGGTTTTCAGTGCAAAATTTCATCGTCATATTATTTGATCATGATTCTTCTTCAAAACTCTATTTTGAAGAAAAATCGTCCATTTTATCTTTTGTAATAAATCGCCATGTAATTTTCAAATTTTTTTAGTTGTGAAGATCATCAGGCACAGCCTTGGTCACCTTGGCCAAATTCCATGTCAGCTATCCCCGCGAAAGATAGACAAGATTCATCATTTAGCTAAAAAATCACAAGGAAATAGAAACAGAGTTGTTTTGTAAAAGTGCCAAAGTTTTCAAACAGTGGGTTTTCTTCGAATCAAAAATAAAATTCCATGCCATAAGAGATATTTTTGTGTTTCAATAATCCAATTACATGCCAAAGACATCAGTGAAGAAAAGAGAAAATCGTGGAAGAAGCAAAAGTCAGCGTGAAAGCCGAAATTGTGGTGAAGGTAGCATGCGCGGCACATTGGGTGAAGGTCACGGCGCATCTAAAGTGCGCGACGCATATATCCACTTTTCACAGTGTATTTTTGTTCCTGCGCGGCGCACTGGGTTGTGCACATGGCACACAGGACCAACAAGGGAAATTTTCACCTTTTCTCCACAAAAATTCAAATCAACTCGGTTCTTTTTGTCCAAGTAGGTTTAAAAGATCTTGTAATTGCCATTTAAACAATGTTTGGTGTGGTTGGAGATTGGATATGAGAGTTGAATGTCAAAAGTCAAACCCTACCATCTTGTTGAAGAAATGCACCTTAGGGTTTTTAATTGGTGTTTTGAAAACAAATTTGGTGCCAAATACTCGTTTTCCCCCACCTTTTTTGTTCCTCCCCTCACTTTAATCCTATCATCCCATTATCTCCTCAATACACCATTCTCTTACATCCCAAGGTCATTCTCCCAAGTCCTATTATCCCTATCCCTAAACCCTACCATTCCCTATCACTCTCCCTCTCTCATATCACTTATATCACTTATAAAAATTCCCAAAACCTCAACTTCCCCAAACAGTTCAATGGTTGTCCCTTCTCCCAAAGTTTTTCAAATCAAAAGCTTTCGAAAGATAAAGTACCACTTGACAAGACTTCAGTGTCCCCACTGTCCTATTTTTCCCACAGTCCCTTTCCTTTGGCACACATTAGGCAATTGGAGACAAAGGCACCAATTTCTCATTTTCAATAAACCAAACATACACTTGACATACACCTTGCAACATCATGGAAACAGATACAGATACCTCATAGGACCGAGACAATGATTCCACCACTGAACTGCATGCACCAAGAGGGCACTAAGGCGGCGTAAAAAGTATGATAGGCTCCAAATATTGACCGAAGCTTCTTTTCCTGAGCACAAAATTTGATCAGGGACCTACAGCCCAAATTTCAAGGAATTTGGAAAAAAAATTTCATTTTTGAATTTTGGTGTCAAAACAGGTTTTTCTGCCCAACGCATAGCGCCACTTGGCGCGCGCTTATAATTGGCAGCTCCTCTAGAGGAAAAATTTAAATTTTTGGATTTTTTATGAAAAATTATGCATTCTCATGGATTACCAAAGGATTTCATCAAGTTCTGGGTTGCCTAAAGGGTCAAAAACACCCTAAAAATGGCCTTTCTGCCACCTTTTGCACCCACAGGAAGCAGTGTTGGGAGATT
Source organism: Pinus albicaulis (assembly GCA_034641835.2). NCBI lineage: Eukaryota > Viridiplantae > Streptophyta > Pinopsida > Pinales > Pinaceae > Pinus > Pinus albicaulis. Next base: position 870,235,313 of record CM076580.1, read on the forward strand.
GAAATTTTGGAAAGGAAAATGGACACCAAATATAGAAATTCTACTTGGGTTGGAAATTCAATAGGCAGGGCTTTCCAATGAGCTATCATGAGCTCAATTTGGTCTTCGGGAAGTGCCTCAAAATCAGCTCCAAATTTGTGCTACGCATAGAGATTTTGGGCGTGGCGCATAGAGAATTTTGGCCTATTTTTCACTCAACGGCTCAGAATTTCACCTAGTTTTGGCCAGTTTCGCTTTTTCATGTAATTTTTGATGTACCTTGATGTAATTTCATGTCCATGATGTAATTTTGGCACATTTTTACTCATTATAGAAGATTCATTCACCAAAAGGTGAAATGTGAGTGAATGGATCAGTTTCCTAGCATATAGAGGCAAGTTGTTTCATGGCCTATTTTCTAGTTCCTAGTTTAGATATGGTTGAAAAAACTCCTAGAATGATGAGCTCGACCCCTATAGGCATGGGAATGGGTTATGCTTGTCTATATTATGTATTTTCTCAGTAATTTTCAGGGTTGGACATTTGGGATTGCTAGCACTTCATTGTACATTTCATTCTGCAATTTTGGCAAAGGAATAGACCAGGGTTTGCAGCCCTCTTTGGGATCCTTGTGGCTCTGTGTTTTGATGGTGTTTTCCTCTATGTATTTTTAAGTTCACTGATGTTTATGTGTACCATTTTCATTATTATTTTTTCTTAAACTGAACAAACAAGTTATAAAGGTAGAATTCATTGGTTTGCTTTGCTCTGCCTTCATTTTTGTTTAGTTTTTCATGTTTTCATCTGTTTGAGGACTCTTGAGACCCTCTTGCCCTCTTCAACTTCTCACTGGTCTGATCCATCCATTCACTTAATCTAAAGCATCAAAACTATTTCCTTCCTTGCCCTAATCAGAATTTTGCAAAAACTAGGCTTAATCCCCGCACCCAAAACTGCCTTTCCATTTGATCCAACAAAACACCCCTAAAACACAATAAAAATCATTCAATTATATACCTAGCCTAAAATTAGCTTTTATTTCAGTCATATCAAGCCCTATTGATTACTTTTCGCTGAGATTGACCCGGAGAGAGCCCTCTCCTGTTCTGGTAGGGCTAGCTACCAGACTGAGTGTGGTTTGATGTTACCCTGAACTCTGCCTTCTTTCAGCCTAAGGTAGATTTAGGCAATAACACAGTCCAAAACAACTCTTAGCCTATCATATGGTCTCAATTTCTGGCTCAAACCAATCCTAACCCCACCAATAGGCTGGTTCAATTAATTTAGATTTTAGAGAATCCAAACCCTGAAACTAAATAAAAGCAGTGTAATGAACTAAAGCTGAGATTAGGATGTATTATCTCACCAGCAGAAGACACGACCCCTCCAAAATTTTATTCTGGAACTTCAACAAAGCCTAGACAAACAAACATGACCGAAACAAAAGTAGAGTATGGAAAGAAAATGGTTGAACAAGGGAAGCCTGAAAATCTTAGGATTTCTCCCCCTCCATTTCCTAAGAGGTTAACGCTGCCTAGACCGATAGTCTCTCTGGATTTCGATATCCTAGGAGAATTAAAAAACCTTTGCATTAAAATTCTTCTTTTGCAGGTCATACAAGATATTCCCATCTACGCCAAGACAATTAAAGAACTGTGTGGGAAGAAGCAAGTGAGAAGAGAAAATATTGTACCCACTGTTTATGTGGTGGGAGTACTATCTTACCTACTATTGGGTAGGGAAACACCCATGAAATATGAGGATCCATGGAATCCCATAGTAACTGTGCAAATCTCTGGCCACTCCTTTACAAACACATTGGTTGACTTAGGGGCAGCCATTAACATCTTAACCATAGGGACCTGCGAAAAGCTAGGCATATCAGCTTTAGAACCCACAACTACTTTGTTGGAACTTTCTGACAGGTCTATTATCAGACTAGAAGGAATATTACAAGACGTCCTAGTTTTTGTGGATTAATGGGAATATCCAACTGACTTTTTAGTTATTAACCCAGTGGATACTATGGATGGACACCCATTGATACTTGGGCAACCTTGGTTGGCAATAGCCAATGCTTACATAGGCTACCAGACAGGTAGCATGACCATTTCTAGAGGAGATTTAATAAAAAACCTTATCATTTACCTGCCCACCAAACCAATTCTACCCACAGTAAACATTCACAAGCATCCACATACATATTGGGAACAAAATATTCATCCACCTCTAAAATTATTTTAGGCTCTTGAATTTAAGGATCAAACTAAAGATGATGTGATCAATAATTTCATGAACCATCCATCTATGTCTAAAAATTTGAAATGCCAAACGTTAAAAATAGTTCTTGAATATGAAACACAAGAATATCCCTTGGCAGATCTTGATGATCAACATATACCCACAACTGTTGTACATAACAGCATACCCATTGAAATTGAGCCAAGGAAAATTTTAAATATCAATGGAAATATGGATAGAAAACAAAATAAAAGGTTCATTAAGGTTCTATAGAAGTATCATAGATCATTTTCTTGGGACTACCCACATATGAAGGGTATAGACCCTGAGCTATGCACTCATCACATCTATACTGACAAAGACGCTTGGCCTATTCGGAAACCTTAGTGAAGGCTGAATCCACATAAAAAATACATTGTAAAACATGAGTTGTAGAAGTTGCTGGATGTAAATTTCATTTATCCTATCTTGGAGAGAAAATGTGTCTCCCCTCTACTAGTCACTCCTAAAACGAACGGGAAATTGAGAATCTGTGTAGATTATAAATAAATGAATAAAGAAACACATAAGGACCACTCCCCCCTTCCTTTTATTGACCAATTACTCGATACATTGGTAGGAAAACAATTCTTTTCCTTCCTTGTGGGTTCAGCGGTTACAATCAAATCCAGATAGCCCCCAAAAACCAGGATAAAACAACCTTTACCTGCCCATGGGGTACGTCTTCCTATCGGATACTACCATTTGGATTATGCAATGCCCCAACAACCTTCCAAAGAGCGATACTCAACATTTTTTCTAATTTAATAAATGAGGGACTTGAAATTTACATGGATTACTTCACCCCATATCGTGATGACTTTGATCAAGCATTAGAAACGCTAGAAAAGGTATTGGAACGATGTATTGCCACATGATGATGAACGAAGGAGTAATCCTAGGAGACTACATCTCTGCAGCCGGAATACAGGTAGACCTGACAAAAATAGAAGTAATCTTTTTATTAGCCACACCTTGTATGCAGACAGAGGTACACATTTTTATTGGATAGGCAGGGTATTATCACAGGTTTATAAAAAAAAAATTACAAATTGCTACACCCTTGTATGCATTAATTAGAAATTTTGAATTTCATTGGTCTGATAAATGTGACACTGCTTTTACAGACTTAAAGAAACTGGTCTCGATGACACTGATTCTACATGGTCCTAACTGGAAGCTACCCTTTCACATTTCTTCAGATGCATCCGACACAACGATAGGGGTAGTTCTTGGTCAAGAAGGAGAAAAAAATCCCTATTCTATTTATTATATCAGAAAATATCTCATTCCCACTGAATTAAACATATAGTGACTTAAAAAGTATCCTTGGCTGTCATTTATGCTATCAATAAATTTAGGAATTATATAATTGGCTATCAAGCACTCCTGTATACTGATTATTCTGCCATTAGATATCTAGCTAATAAACCAATCACAAATGGGAGAATAACTCATTGGTTGCTGCTCTTGCAAGAATTCGATGTAACTATCAAAGATTGTCTAGGGAAGGATAATGTGGTTGCAAACTTCCTATCTAGGGTTTCAAATATAAATGACACACTAGTAGTGGATGATCAATTTCCTGATGAACATCTGTTTGTTGTAGCAATAAAAACACTATGGTATGCAGATGTAGAAAACTATTTGGCAGCAGGAAATTTGCCCATAAATTTGACATCAAGGGAACAGAAACTGATTGTACAACGCAGTGCTAGGTTCTACTAGATCGGTGGATACCTCTTTCATACAAGGGCTGACATGCATATACGCAACTGCATCATGGAAGATGAGATTTATGAAATCCTACGGGCCTATCACGATGAACCTTGTGGTGGTCATTTCATAGATCGCAAAATGGGGCACAAAGTATTACAATTGGGTTATTATTGGCCTACAATTTTTAAAGATGAAAAAAATTATTTCCAAGCTTGTGATAGTTTCCAAAGAATGAGCTGCCCAGGCCAAGCTGATGAAATGCCACTACAACCACAATTGGTAGTAGAACTGTTCGAATGTTGGACAATTCAACTCACCATCAAATCAAAAAATCTGCATACTAGTTGCCACAGATTACGTAACAAAGTGGGTGGAAATGGTGGCATTATCAAGAGCCATGGAAGAATCTATAATTAACTTCCTTTTTGAGCTATTTGTGTGATATGGTTTACCACGGGAAGTGATAACTGATGGAGGGGCACAATTTGTGGATAATAAAATTACAACCACCCTGAAGAATCATCATATCATCCATAGAATCACGTCTCCTTACCACCCGCAGGAGAACGGGAAGGTCAAAAGTACCAACAAAGTCCTTGAGGCCATTCTTACTAAAATAATATCAGCACATAGCTGGGACTATGCCACTAGACTACTAGAGGCCTTGTGGGCTTACAGCACAACATGGAGAAAAACCACTGGATATTCTCCGTATCATCTAGTGTTCAAGAGAGAGCCTATTTTTCCTATTGAATTCAAAGTAAAGACTCTAAGGATAGCCTAGGAATTAGGGCTGGACTTGACAGAGGCCCAGATTAAAAGACTCTAGCAAATAAATGAACTAGATGAAATATGACTATTGGCCCTACAGCGCAAAGTAATCATACAACAAAAGTAAGTTAAGTGGCATGACAACCTCATAAAAAAGAATACATTCTAGAAAGGAGATTGGGCACTTATCTATGACTCCAGATTCCAATATTTTCCAAGGAAGTTGCAAACAAGTTGGCTCTGCCCATACGAAATTCAAGAAGTACACAAAAATGGTACCCTCGCCTTGACCACCATAGATTGGTCTAGTTCTACATTTCGAGTCAATGGGAAGAGAGTGCGCCTATATCATAAAACTCTTACAAAAGAGTCTTTCTGCCAGCAAGTACGCAATGATCCTACTATCCAAATTCTAGCAGAAGTGGGTAACAACCCCACAACTTTAAGTACATAAGAGCTTGTTGTTTCTTTTTGTAAATATTGTATATAATTTCCCTGCAATTTTTTTATTTTGTTGTACATTCTTCATACCGACAATAATATCCTTTTCCTTCATCACCCCTTGTGTTTTTCTTTGTTGTTCAAATATTTGAACGACTGCTGTTCAATCCAATTGAAAAACTGCTATTCAATCGGATTGAACAACCATGTTTTTTCATGTCTTTACTTTTGCTGTTCAAATCCTTGAACAACTGTTGTTCAATCGGATTGAACAGCCATGTTTTTTCATTTTTAATTTTGTTGTTCAAATATTTGAATGACTTTTATTCAATCTGATTGAACAATTGTTTCCTTGAGCATTTTTACTTTTGTTATTCAAATATTTGAACGACTATTGTTCAATCCAATTGAACAACTTCTGTTCAAATGAATTGAAAAACCATGTATTTGTGTTTTTACTTTTGTTGTTAAAATATTTGAATGGATTCTATTCAATCCAATTAAACAACTGCTGTTCAAACAAATTGAACAACTGTGTTTTTGTGTTTTTACTTTTGTTGCTCAAATATTTGAACGATTGTTGTTCAATCCAATTGAACAACTTCTGGTCAATCAGATTGAACGTCCATGTTTTTTGCGTGCTTAATGTTGTTGTTCAAATCTTTGAATGGTTGTTGTTCAATCCAATTGAAAAATTGTTGTTCAATTGGATTGAACAGTTGTGTCCTTTGGTGTGTTTATTTACTGTTGTTCAATCGGATTGAACATATGATTTTTTAATTCCCTTTATAAGCATGATTCTTCTTTCTTTCTTTTTATGACCTCTCCTCATAACACACCCTAGTTATAAAAAAAAAATTATGAGTGGAAATTGGCACCTGAAGAGGAGAAAAGCAGTAATATTACTAATATGATGATCCTTTGAAACTGTAATGGAAATCTCTACTCTGGAAGCTGACATGGTATGTCTATGCAATGAATGGCTAAGACATATCCTATTTAAACATGTTATTACACAATGCATATTCTTATAATGATATATCTTTCTACACTCTCGAGTAGTATTCCCATTTGATATAAGGATTCAAGAATAAGGAGTATTAATTGTATTGGAATTCTTTTTTTTTACTTCTCACACCATCCCTAACTCTTAAGGAGTTAATGAGCCTCCCTTCATGTATAAAGAATAAATATTGTGCTGGCAAGAAATTTTTAAAAGAGAATAGGGGGCCTCATCACAAGGCAACCTACCATGATCATAAGGGTTTAGCAGCTGACATGCCCATAATGGCCAACACACCAGGGTAATGAAATTCTCAACTTCTTGAAGGACAGGAGGTCTCATCACGAGCCAGCCAGATCACTCTGTTACAATCCTAGTGAATGGAAATGTGACTATCTGACTACCACACTAGCATAGTGGTATCTTCATAAAAAAAAATGCCTAATTTTCAAAAATAAGTACTATGTCTATATGCAAATTTTTAAGAGATAATAGGGGGTCTCATCATGAGCCAGCCTACCATGATCATAAGATTTTACTAGGTGACATGCCCACAGTGGCCAACACTCCAGGCTAATGACCTTATCAATTGCTTGAAGGACAGGAGGTCTCATCACGAGCCGAACAAATCACTCTGTTAAAACTCTAGTGAATTGCACCTTGACTATCTGGTCACCACATGAGCATGGTGGTCTCTCCATAAAATTGGAAAAATAACTACTTTTACATAAAGGATTCTGGATCATTCTTAAAGTTAAAATAGAAACCCTGTTGAGGCTATAAACGCCTGCTCGCAGCAGTGGCTTTGCTTTTTGTATGAAAGTATGTTCCAATGATAGACAGTTACACTTACATATACCTTATCTCCTATTTTCTTACATTCCCAAGATAAATCCACTACTCGAATTAGTGATAATGCTATTTTACTGCATAAGTAACTATAAATGAACTATGCTTTCATGTTCAAATTCTGGGATGACACAACCAATCATTATCTATAATAGTCATGATTCCATCACACCATACCATTAAATAAGGACGTATTATCATAATAATTTCTGTACTGCTTTCTTCCCTTCTTCGGTCACTTCAGCATGAGATACACTTATGATAAATTCCAATTCTGACCATTATACTGCACGCATTCATAATTGTTACAATCACTCCTCTTTCCTTGAGCTCCAAGGCCATGGACACCGTTCTCACATACAGACTGTGATTACCGACCCCTGACATTTCCACCCTTATGCATTCATGATTGATCGAAACTCTCTTTTACTTAAGGACATGGACACCCTTATTTCGAGAGGGGAGGTCAAAAATATCCATAAATATTAGGCATGAAAATTTCCTGCACAAATTTCATTGGATATTATGATAATCCAAAAGAATCATTGCAATTATGATATGAAGTTACCTACATTTATGATAGAAGGCTGTAATTTCTCTTTCTCTTGCATGCAGTGTTTATTCTAACCAACAGGGCTGAAAGGAGATACATATAGAAGGATAAATTAGCTCAATAATGCGCATCAACCATGGGAGGAAACTGTCTCCAGAATGAAGCTACGACCTTGATCCCAATCTCAGATGTAGCTCGCACCATTCTCCAGCAAGCTGGCTGGCTGCCATGCTTACACAAATTTCAAGGGTTTGACACAAAGATAGAAATTAAATTCTTGTAGAAACTATAGGAGGGACATACCAGGCTCAGGGGAAGGATTATACTAGTCACAAAAGATATCATTGTTGAAGTCTCCAAAATACCAGCAGAGGGAGAAAGATGGACCGAAAATCACCACCTTCTATGAGAGGCAATCACAGCATAATAGGATCTAGAAGAACCATTGGAGTGACAAGGAAAAGGGATTAACCCTACCTCTCTACAAAAATTGTGGTAGGAATTGGCAGCATTCATCCAAATATTCATCACATACGATGGATGCCAAGACATGGTAAAACCCCGTCAACTCATGTTTTTAGCTGTTGTTAAACAACAGATTTCTATTAATCTACCTTCTTTCTTAAATTATATATTACACGAAACTGTTGTTCGAATGAGAAAGCCTAAAAACCCCCAAGCAGTCATCAGCCACCATGGTTTAATTAAGTTAATGATCATGCATGAGTTAGGAAAACAACAGACATCCTGGGACAACTTTGTTAATCCTACCGTGCAGGCACCCGAGGAAAACCTTGCCGGGACCGAAATTGAGCCCCTTATAATGAACATACCTAGAGGAATAAGAGGGAAAAGGACTCATGCTTTGAATTTAGAACCAGGCAAGAGAAGACGATCCAAAAGACTACAATTACAACAAGAAACCTCAAAATTTCCAGAGGAGGCAGGACCATCCCACTCACCACCTTCAAGCCCTCAAAACATACCCTTACAAGACTATGAGGAAGAGGTGGCTTGAGTTTTGGAGAAAATGAGGGCATCCCTAGAAACTAGAAGCCCATATGAACAAGATCAAGAGTAAGAGGAACCGTTAAACCAATCTTCCATTGCCAGCAACTTTGGCCGCACCAATATTTTATCCCACCAAGATGAATCATAGGCTTTTAGGGCCTTGTATCCTCTTCAGAGTGATGGGGTGAATAGGGAAGAGTGGGCAGAAGGGGTAGCTGAATCTGAAAACCAGTCAAGAGACACCATCCCCTTAGAACAAAATGCAAGCATGGAAATGGTCCCTCTAACTCCTGAAGGGAAAATATTTCACCCAGCTAGGAAATTAATGCATAACTAAATTCTGGAGTACATGTAGACAATACCATCAATGACAACCTTGAAATGGGCACCACCATTCCTAGAAATGAGGTTGATGCTCCTCCATCCCCTGCCAAAACGAGGCCAGAAGAGAATTTAGCCAAAAATAATTTAAATAAAATGAGAAGGACCTACAAAATGTTAAGGAAAATGGTAAAACATTTGAGGAAGCAGTTGAAGGAAGTAAGCAAGGCTCGGAAGCCTAAGAAAGAATTGACCACCACAGAAACCCAAACAGAGGTTGTCACCAATTTCATAGACACTTATGAGGTTGAAACACAAACTGACTTAGCAAACACTACTAATATTGACGTACAGACAGACCTAGTGGACACTACTGAAGCCTCTATGTAGACTAGGCTGGACTTCACAAAAGACTAGGAAACAAAAATGAAGGATGCCCCTGCCTACACTCCTCTTGTACAAAAGGCTGCCAGTCAAAAATTTCATAATGAATTAATTCAAGCACAATTTAGAAAGGAATTAGTGCCCATACAAGATTATCATGCACTGTTAAATCAATTCATAGACCTTTCTGCAATAGAGGGAGATAGTTTCTCAACTCAGAGAAGCACAGGAAAATGTAAATAAGTCACAGGATCATGTGGAACAATCCAAGAAACAAACCACTATGTTTTTCTCTATGTAATATGATGTACTAAAATGCAGAGCACTAGCCACCAACTATGCCCTATTTCTAGTAGAACGATATTGTAATATCCCAAAATTGGGACTGCTAGCAAGGCATGCCTGAAAAATGAATTTTTCAAGAATGGCTATTACAGCTCTTGAAATCATCCCTTGGATCACTTAGATATTAGTATCTAAGACCTAAATACAAGAGGATATCAGAAACAAATCTCTCTAGGTGGGTTAAAGAGATCTCCCACACCTAGGAAGGCTTGAAAACTCCCCAAAGAAGGGACTGCAACAATATAAAAGAACACTGCCCAAAAAATAACACAGTTCTATATAGAAGTAGTAGTAGTCCAATATGATAGCTTGAAAATAACTTATACAATGATAAATAATATTTATAGTAAGGCCTAATCAATGTACAAGATAAGGAAAGAGACTTCATGGAGAGAAACCCTCTAAAAGAGGTGCTGCAACAAATGTATTTCACTGCAAAGCCTTGATAGCATTATTTTAATGAGTAAAAAATAGTTGTAGGTTACAACTCATATATAGGATAGATCTATGTACAAAATATTAGATCTATATCAGATCTATACACTAGACTGTCTCTATTTTACATCCCCCTTGAGGTTTTCAGCAAAACATGAAGCACAAAGAGTAGATCTGTAGAATGATTTGGAAATTCTAAAGCAGATGGATCAATGAATAGATTATATCTGAAACAAACATGGATTGGATGGCCAATCCATGGATCACCATAGTGTAAGGAAGGCTCCTTTACACAAGAGATCTCTCCTCCAAATAGTTTCCAAACACCCTACAACTCTTCACTTGAAAAATAACGTAGATCTAGGGTAGAAACTACACTGTAGGCTTGATGAAGACTCTAGCCTGATGCCAAGTTGTAGATATAAAACTATATACTGCTAATACACTCTTGCCAATGGGTTAGAAGGCTTTCCCACTGAAAAGAGGCAATAATATGGTTTAGATCTGAATAGATCTAACCGCCACTTGCTGCTTCTCACAAGGATAACCAAACCCTCAACAGGATCTGAGTTGTAGTTGGAAGAAGAATCTTGGCCAAATTCCAGATGGTGGACCAAGAAACGCAAGACTCTTCCAAGAGGCTGCTCAAGGAAAGAGGTGGGATTCCCGACCAGGAACACCCAAGTGCTAAACAACACTATTCTCAACTAAATAGCCAGAGAATGAGAAGTGTCTAAACAAATAATTCCTTTCAATACAATATGTTCAACAACCCCTCTTATGTTTCTCTTCTCTTTCATTTATAGGATGAAAGCCTTGAAAAGCCCTAAACCATCTCAAAGGTTTAGCTCCTTTCACATTTGGAACCTCCAACTAGATTTGTGTTTTTTATCTTGGTACATTGCATTTGGACAACGTTGTAGATTTGGTCCTGTTCACCCAGTCAATTTTCACAATCCCCTTTCACACATGAAGGAGTTTCATTAAAGCAACCCAGATTTAGCCTTGTTCATATGGGCATTGATTTATTTTAATGTTTTAGGAGTTTATTTTGTCCTCCTTTACAACTTTATTCTTGAACAAGAAAATGAAAACAAAAAGAAATATTCCTATTAGCTTGGGCTAATTAAGAATATTATATTCCTCCCCTCCAAAATGTTGCTTGTCCTTAAGCAACTGATAATGTGAGTTCTAAAACTCATCTCCTCCTCCATTGGTGTCAAAAACAAAGGATAAGCTTCTCTCATAAGCTAAGTGATCACCAAACCATCCATCCATGACTTGTCCCAACAATGTCCTCATGAGGTGCAAACAACCCCTCCCATAACGAAACAATGAATCACATGAAACAACCATGGTTTGCCCAATGCCCTCCCTGAAATACAAAACATAAAGTACAGGGAGTGTAGTCATACCATAGGGCACATGCATGCCTTCCCTCATTCCTCCATTCATCCCCATGAAAAGTACAAGCACATCATCAATATAAGGAATGAAGACAATGTACAAATAAATAGAAATATGTGTACATGGAGGTGGATCATAGTCCCACATTTGGAACCAGCGTAGAGAATCCCCTATCTGCATCAAACCATGATGTGGTAAGTGGGTTTCCCACCACTTACTTGCTGCCCAAGTCATCTCACTGTTGCAGAAAATGTGAGATATATTTGGTGCCTTTGGGAAGCACCCATCATGAAAATAAATCTCCCTTTGCACATCAAGGGAGTGGCCAAATTTAGCACTATTAGTGGCCCAAAAATTGCCAGGACATTTATATGATACATTGCTCCTTCCAGGAGTCATGGTCTACATACAAATGGTAAAATAACATGTACAAACAGAAAAATAAACTTGCTTTACATGAACAAATTCTTTACCATCAAGGTTACTCATACACATGGAGTTGTGCATGGACATTTCTCCTCTTTCAAAAGAAGGAAGAGATGGCTGAAATGGCTCTTGCATAGATTCCCTTAGCTGCCCCAAATCCACATATCTCATGCACTCTTGAAAGTGTTGATGTAGTTCCTCTCTTAAGCCTTCCCAATCAAAGCTCCTCATGATTATAGTGTATATCTTCAGTGATTGCATCTAGCTGGACAAGAACTCTTTGTGGGCTCCTTGTAGTATATTTTACTTGAGCTTGGATGCTCTAGAAAAGAAGACCCTACCATGATGATAGGTGACCTCTCTTTGGACTAAATAGCCCTCTCCTTGTAGCATGTCATCAAGTATCATACATGTGTGAAGATCTTTGGAATAATCTACAAGCAGTTGAGATTTCCAATATAGATCTACAGTACTCAACAATGACAGCGTTAATGATACATCCACTATAATGTCTGTCATATTGCTGATCTTCTCCTTGGCATTCCCCATGCCACATGTCTGTGTTGGAAGGTTGATTCTCCCATTCTTCTCCTCCCACAGTTCAGATCTAGATAGGAGAGTGGATGGTGATGTTAAGGGAATAAGATCTCCCTTCTCCTTGAGCTCACCCAAGCCTCCCAGTGTTGTAGCCTTCTCTTCTAATGCTCCAATCCTCCTTGGACTCATGAGAAGAGCGTCAATATGTGGGACACCTTTCACCAAATCTGAATTAGGTGGTTTTCCACAAGACAATGAAGCCCCATGGTTATTTCTCCCATGCTTATCAGATGGGATCAACATTCCCTTGCTTCCACAGCGTAATTTCACCTCTTATTTTTGTGTGGAAGCCTTATGAAACTTGGAGACCCCTCTTAGTGGTGTAAGAGTGCCTCTGATTGGAGAATTTACCCCATATTCTAATAGTGGATCAACTAGGTGATCCCTCCTTTGTTCTATCTCATTGTCTTCTAGCAAAGACACATGCTGCTCATGTCCTCCATATGGAAGATCCTTGGGAATTCCTTGCAAAGGTGCAAGAACTCCTCTAATGGAAGCCATTTCTTCATCTCCATCTCGAATTGAAAATATATCTCCTCCTGCTGTCACAGCGCTGGAGGATATTCTCCGCTATTCCTCTTCCTCATCATCGTGGTTGAAAAATTATTCAGCATCAAGAGATCCTTTTTCTTGATCTCCTAGTGAGGAATAATCTCTCATGTCTTCTCTTTGACAGAAGATAACTTGCTTTAGTGGGGCTTTTGCCTTTGGAAAATTGTGCAGCAACTCTTCAACCCCCTTAACAATGTTTAGGACTGGAGTTGGCTCCGTGGAATATTCCAACTTATGCAAAAATTCAGATCTCTTGGGCTTGATTGGCTCTTCTCAATAATTCTCTGAATGTTTTACATCAAATCTCTTCACTAGTCTCCTAGTCAACCTTGCTTAAGAAGAGATGTTTATCGCCTTTAAGGAAGAGGATTCAAACAACCACCAAGCATAAGATTTCCCTTGAAGATGCAATGCTACTACTCTCAAGGCTTCTCCTTTTGTCACTTTATGTAGCTACAAGTACATTTCAAGCTTCTTTACCCAAGACTTGGTTGAGTCTTTAGGTGATCCATCAAAATTAGGTAGAGAAAATATACCCAAAGTGTGCTGAAGGCACCCTTTCCTCCCACTGTAGGTGCTGGATCTTGCTTCTTGGAGTTGACAAAACTCTGGAAAACTGAGATGCTTTTTGAACCTCTTTGATTGAGATTCTTATTCTTGGAGATAATCACCAAGAGATTCCTTCTTTGGTGTTCCTCCTCCTCCTCCTTTCTTTGACAAGAAAGTAGGCATGCTACAACGTTGGGGAAAAAATTGTGTGGTTGAATGCTCACACAAATAATATGAAGTAGTGGGGATTTCTTCATGTAAAAACCATTTCAGAGGATTCTCTTGTCTTCCACTCCTCACTCCACTGATTTCATTCTTCAGCTCATGCATAGTTTGGAACAGAGTTTTAGAAAACTCTTTCCCAATCAATATTCCAGATGAAGGGTTTGGACCCTTCACTTCTGTGTCTTTAGTGTAACCACATTTCTTCATCAATATTTTATTCCCATGAAAAGACATATTGGCTCTTAAAAATTAAATCACAGGCTGGGCCAAATTTTTTTCTTTGATACCACTGTAATATCCCAAAATCGGGACTGCTAGCAAGGCATGCCTGAAAAACGCATTTTTCAGGAATGGCTGCTACATCTCTTTAAATCAACCCTTGGATCCCTTCGATATAAGAATATAAGACCTAAATCCAAGAGTATATCAGAAACAAATCTCTCTACGTGGGTTAAACAAATCTCCCACACCTAGGAAGGCTTGAAAACTTCCCAAAGAAGGGACTACATCAATATAAAAGAACACTGCCCAGAAAATAATGTAGTTCTAGATAGCAATAGCAGTAGGTGTTACACCATTTTTTGGTCATCTAACCTACTATCATTAGATGGACCCAAGTACACCATGTAAGACCAATTTTACCCTAAGTAAAATTGCTCTCACTATGTCAAATAACTTAATAAACCACATTTATTAGGTTGTTTATCCTCTAAACAGGAAACCCCAAAAGCAAATATTAAACAAATCTATATTTGTTTGATTTTCCTCATGGAATAATTAATTAAACAATAATTTAATTATTATTCCTCATCATGTTTAACCCAAAACAAAGAAATTAATTAGATAAACCTCTATTTATCTTATTATTTTCTAGGAATAATTATTTAAATCTTATTTAAATAATATTCCTTATTAAATATGACTAAATCACCCACAAATAATTAAATAAATCATTATTTATTTGATTATCATTCAACCACTTCCTTAAAATGATAAATAAATCATTTATTTATTTATTATTTACAAATAAAGGGATTTGACCCAAGTCAAATACCTTTTCCTTCCAACAAATATAATAAAATATTCCATAAAAGGTGGATCTAGATTTGGTTAACGTTATTTTAATCATGCACCAAGATCTAGAATGACCCAATATTTTGTTATAAATAGGAGGGTTTTTCCTACCATTCTTCACCTTTTGTTGCTTATTAGATCACTCTGGATCTAAACTCTTGGTCTGACTTTGAGCCATTATTAATTGTCATATTTTCCATTATTTGTTGTGTGAGCTCCCTTTGAGTTCTATCTTTTTCTGGGTTTTCTACACCAACAGGAGAGAGAAATGCTAGATCTGAAGTGCTGAGGACTTCCAAGAACCCATCACATTGAGGAGAATTGGAAACATCTTCTTGTTTTCCTCCTAGGTGCCCTTAATACAAAAAATTCTTTCAAAAATTGTTCTTGTCTTCTCTATTGGATATATGGAGCAAAACCTTCTTTTTACTGCTTAATGTCTTTCTATGCATAGATCCATTTTTTTCCAGCTCTTGTCTTGATCAACTAACCGTAGATCTGAAGATATTGGCAGCCACATTTGATGTTAGGGATATTAGTTATGCGTAGCTAAAGTGGTCTTTTTTCGTACACTTTGACAAAGGATTCACACTAACAATTGGCGACTCCACACAGGTTTTCAATTACGACCGCTGTCGTTTTTCATATTCCTGCATATCCAGCTACTTCAGACCCTCGAGTTTGTTTTGAGATTTTTTTTTTCCTATTTTTATGTTGTTTTTCCCCTATAAAACCCTAAAAAATTAAAATTTCTAACTTCTGCGTGTTTCTGGCCCTATTGCGCAGCTGACAGACATCAGCCGCAACTGAGACGACAACTTTTTCAGAAATCTGCCGCCGGGACTCCCGGAGCTTCAGGTCGCACTTTTCAGCCCATAAACTACGACCTGGACCTCCAGGTCACAATTTTTAGCCCATTTTCTATGACCTGCACAGAAAACAGGTCAGAACCTGCGACCCACCAATTTTTGTACTGTTTTTCTACAATTTTTCTAGGTTTTTCTGAAGCTTCTGTCAAGGTTTTCCAGCCTTTGTCTCAGGCCGTTTCGACCTGTTTCTGATATGTTTTTCTCATATAAGTGGGAACATAGCCCCCTAGGGCTTTAGTACCCTCCACTTTTGGTGGAAGAGTTTTTATCTATTTCAGGTCTGTTTTTTCAGAGTTTCAACCCCCCTTTTTCAAGATCTGATACCTCCTTTTCAGACCTCTTATAATCAGCTCTTCTCCCTTTCAAATCACCTCCTGAAGATTTGTTTGGATCTACTTTTAGGGCCTCCTCCTTGCCCCTTCTGATTTTTTCTGATTTCCTCCTTTTTTCCAGCCCCCTTGCCTCTGCCTCTTGGCTGTGATCTGCACCTCTTTTCAGCAGCTTTTCCCTTTAGATCCCTGTCCCTTTTGACCCTAGATCTATTGGCCTCTTTTTAGTGTGTTTTGACTAGTTTTTTTCCCTCTCTTAGATTAGTTTTGAGAGACCCGCCTTTTTGGGTTGAATCGATGCAATAGTAGCTGTTAATTTTATGTTGTTTCAGCATTATATACTGTTTTTGCAGCATTATTTTTAGCTACGCAGCACACTTTTTCTCTTGCTCTCAAAATGAAAAGGGTTTAAAAATTAAAATTAACGCATGCCACACACTTACCCTAAGCGAAGAAGAGCCTGGTTTACACCGCCAGGAAAAGACTTTAAAATCAATTGACACTGCACCTTTTTGCCCTTGTTTCGACATTGTAATCACTTGATTATGAACCTCCCTGCCTCTGTCGGTCATTCGTCTTCCCCTCATGCCGTGTTTGTGTTGCCATCATTGCGCCCCCAAGGCACGTTTCCCGGAGAATTCTTGGCCTTCACCCTCAGTTTCCGGTCGATCGACCTGCTCCGTCCCGTCGTCGTCGAGCTAGTCCTCCTCCGAGTCTACATTCCGACTCCTCTTCTGATTCATTGGGTTCTCCCTTTATTTCTAGTTCTCCCCCTATCACCTTCACTATGTCTGGTCTAGGGCCTAATGCTAGCGGAGCTCCCGGCCTTAATGCCAGAACTACTACTAGCGGAACTGCCACAGGAACTACCTCGGCCGCACCATTTCTACCGTACATCGCAGGCCTCAGCCTCCCCGATTTCAATCAATTGATCAATGACCCTATCCACCACGATGTTGGTTGGCCTGCTATTCCAACCAAGCTCCCCTCCGACATCCCTAAGTTCGAAGGCCTTGCTGGAGAAGATCCAACCAATCATGTCCGATATTTCCACATGTGGTGTTCCTCTAATTCCATTACTGATGATTCCATCCATCTTCGGTTGTTCCAACGCATGCTTACCGGCGAAGCTTCTAAATGGTATGTTGACCAAGCCACCTCTTCCCATACCAACTTTGCGACCATTTCCCAAGCCTTTTTATCTTATTTCCAGCTCCCTCTCTGATACGATACTGGTACGGAGCTTTTGACCTCTTTCAAGCAAACCTCTTCGACCCGCCTTTCCACTCATGTCCAGGAATGGCGACGAAGATGAAGCTTATGTCGAGCTCCCCCCTTCGAAGATCAGGTTTATATGGACTAGTTCCTTCGCACTCTCTTAGCTCCCATTGGCAAAGATGTTGCCTCCCATTTCCCTCAAACCGAAGAAGCTGCCCTCCAAATAGCCCTGAAATATGACCTGACCTATGCTCAGTCTGGTTATGTTTATACTGTCCTTCCTAACCTGCCCAGGCCCGGAGGCGCTAACGCCCCGGGGATATCTCATTCCGTTGATGGTATCGTTGGAGCCCTTTCTCATCCGTATGCTCAAACTCCTATGGGCTATGGTCTCCCTCAGGGAGGGGCCAGCACCTCTAGCGCTTTTCCCCCTCCAGGTAGCATGTATCCAGGATACGGCATGCCTCATCCTTTTTTCCAACCTCCTTCTTACCTCAATGTTGCCCAACCTAACCATTACCCTTATCCGCAGCCTAGTGCGCCACCTCCTCCAGCATATGCGCTTCCATCTCCCTTGCCTCCTCCAACCCCGCAACAACACCTACAGCCCCCTCCAGGGCAAGTATTTGCACAGCAGGGCATGACTAATCCCCCTTCTTCTCAAAGAAGGCGGAGAGGCAATCCAAACCAATCTTCCCTTGGTACTCATGGGCCCAATCCTCAAGGTATTGACCCTAACACTGCTAACCAGCAACAGGGTACTCAGCCCAAGCCGGACAGGCCTCTTTGCACAAATAAGCCTTGTTTGTGTTGTGGTGTTTATGGTCATTACACCCATGATTGTCCCCTCTTACCATAGATGCGGCAGATATGGGAGTCTCAAGCCACATTGCGCGGATAGCATGCCTCCCCTCATGCTCCCCCTAATGTGGCCACTACTCAACCAGCTGTGTTTACTGATCCTTTCCCTCAGCAAGGATTCGTGGCTACCCAACCACTTGACGGATAGGTCACCACTCCACCTTCCATTTCTTGTTCCTCCGATTACCAGATCCTCATGATGAACTCTAATCCATCCCCAACCGTCGACCTTCACCTTCAAACTCGGTCTCGCCAGTACCCGAAGCCTCCCGCTCAGTCTGCCCCCGAGTCCCCTTCTTCAGGTTCTACAAAGCCTCTTTCGACATCCAATGGCCCCTTACATATCCCTCAACCCAAAGTTGAGGTTCATACCAAGATTCCTAAGGGACCATTATGTCGAAATGCTGCTTCTGGTCGAGCTGCTCATTCATATAGCATAGTAGATGATTTGGCGCAATCTCCTGCTGCCATTTCCACATTGGAACTCCTCCAATCATGCCCTTCCCAAAAGAAGGCTTTGCTATCTGCCGTGGGTGCTGTAGATCCTGCCGATGACCAAATGATTGTTTTCGACACCCATCAATCAGAACATCCTCCTCTTCCTGCTTCCTCGCCTTCCAAATCCCAGTCAAAATCTGGAATGCCAACGTTTCTCGATGTATAATTGATGAGGGGGCATCCACCTGTGTGATGTCTGCTTCGGTTTGGAAGCAACTAAGATCTCCTGACTTGGCCCCTTCCACGATCACCGTTCGAGCGTGGGATGGCCACGCCTCTCAGCCCATCGGCCTTTTTCATAATTGTCCTATCGCCCTTGCCGGTAAGACTATTTGCGTTGACGTTGAAGTCATAAACTCCCCTCTAGACTACAACAGTCTCTTGGGGCGAAGCTACACCTATGCCATGTCTGCTGTCCCATCCGTGGTTTTTCGCAAGATGTCTTTTCCTCACAATGGAAAGATAGTCACCATCGACCAGTTGACCTATCATGAGCCAAAGTCTTAGACCTCCCCTGAGACGACCATCTCTTCTGTAGCCAATAAGAAAACCATCGATTCCTTGACCAGTGTCTCCCCCGGTGTCTACAAATATTCCTCCCTGCTTGGAAATTTTCCTGGTCTCCCCCCTCCTCATATATTTGATCCCAGCTTGTCGAATGTTTGCATGATGCAATCGTCTCGGGCTGCCCTTAAGCGACCCGCTTCGGCTAGTCAGCAACCTCAGACTCAACCTTGCCCACCACAACCCGCTCCTAGCCCTTCATCTCCGCCAGCCGAACCTCCTCCCTCTGGCCCTTCTCCTACAGCTGGTATCCCTGAACCCCTTTATCCCCATGGATCAGTTCCCCCAGGCCTCAAGCATCTCGGAGCTATCCCTCCTGGTCACTATCCGACTGGTCAGATACCTTCCCTGGCTCCCCCTCCCAGAGTCTATATGGTCCCCGTCATGGCCACCCTCTCTCTCCCTAACCTGACCCTGGGCATACCCATCTGGTACCTTGACCCTCCAGCCGCTACCTGACCCGGTCACCCCAAACCCTACCTTGCTTTGACACCGGTTCAACCGGTCCCCCTCGCCTCCTCCATTACCACCAGGCCCCTCGCACCTCCCCAGGACCCCGCGCCTATGGTAACAGCCCCAGGAAAGGAAGGCAAAGCTCGTAAGGGGGAAACCAATCAGGACCAAGCCACCCCGACAAACCCTACCCCTCCTCGACCGCCAAAGCCCGCTATCCAGTGCGCTTTGTGCGATATTGTCAGTCACGCCACCCATACGTGTCCTGAATTGCCACACCTCAAGATCCTGGTCAACAAGACGTTTCCCGACTCTGATATCCCTGAAATCTATGTCACTATCCCGAATTCTATCCCGAAACTCAAAACCTTGCGCACCAATCACCCTTGTGCTTTGTGCGATTTCCATGGCCATTACACCCACCTCTGTCCCCGCCTTGACGAGTATCATTCCTCCTTAAACATGTACCGCCAATTCAAGGCTACGCACGACAAGATACCTTCTCCCTTGTCTGCGAGTTCTACTTCGATAGGACCAGAGGATATTCCTACTACCATTCACATTCCTCCTCCCGCTATCGAACCAACAGAGCCTTCGATCACCATTTTGTACCTATCCACATCCTTGAGAGATAATTCACCTAACCTTCAACCCGCAGACACTCTCAGTTCCCCCTCAGTCGACCTTAGATCTATTGACATTGCGCATGTGAGCCCTTCTCCACAAGATGACCAGTCACACATCACTACATCATCGAGTGATCCTCCTTCCTCCAGTCTTCCCATCTTCCAGTCCGATGAAGACATTATGGAAGCCATGACCAACCCTGACTTTCTGTGGGATGATATGCACCATCGCGCATATTTCATCCCACAGTAGTCCCATGACCAATATGCTATGGAAACCAAAGACTTCATTCCCAATGCAGTCGATTCGTTCAAAAATACCATCCCTGCACCTGATGATTTTGAAGAAGGAAACATGGCCAACATCTCTCCGACCATTAAAATTGACATTTCGGTCAAACCAGGAATCGAATAATATATCACCTTGGGCGCCCAATGCACCTTGGAAGAAATCGAAGCTTACACTAAGCTTTTCAAATAATTCCGTGATATTTTCGCCTGGTCCTACTTCGAAATGCCTGGGCTCGATCCCACCATCATCGAGCATCATATCGACACGTGGCCCGATGCCAACCCAGTCTGACAAAAGTTGAGACCCATTAATCCTTTCAGACGTGATGCTATCAAAGCCGAAATCGATAAGCTCAAGCAGGCTGGTTTCATTTATCCTATTGAATACACCACTTGGGTGTCCAACCCGGTTCCCGTCCTCAAGAAACAAGGCACCATCTGTGTCTGCACAGACTTTTGCGACTTGAAAAAAGCTTGTCCCAAAGACAACTTCCCCACACCATTTATTGACCAAATCATTGATGACTGTGTGGGGCATGAGGTTCTATCCTTTATGGATGGTTTCTCCGGATACAACCAAATTGTTATCTGTCCTGCTGACCAACTTAAAACTGCGTTCATCAGTCCATGGAAAACTTTTTCTTACCGGGTCATGCCTTTCGGCCTTAAAAATGCCGGCGCCACTTTTCAACAGGCCATGTCTTATTGTTTCCATGAATTAGCTCATATTATCCTTGCTTATTTAGACGACCTCACAGTGCGTTCTAAGCATCGGGCACAGCACCTCCACGATCTGCGTACCGTCTTTCTCCGATGTCGCAAGTATAATATCCACCTTAACCCGTTGAAATGTGTCTTTTGTGTTCCCGTCGGCCGTCTCTTAGGCTTCATAGTGTCTAAGGATGGTATCACTCTTGACCCTTTGAAGGTTCAACCCATTCTTGAACTTCCCATTCCACGTACCCTATGCCAGCTCCAAAGTCTCCAAGGCAAAGCTAATTTTCTTCGTCGGTTCGTCCCTGACTATGCCACCACCACACATGGGTTCCTTAGACTCCTCCGATCCAATATCCCATTTGTTTGGGATACCTATGCTCATGAGTCTTTCGATGCCCTCAAGCAGGCTCTCACATCTGCTCCCTTTATCCGCCCTCCCGAATTTGATCGAGACTTCATCCTGTACATCTTTGCTTCCACCTATTCGGTCGTTGGAGTCCTTATCCAGGAAGATGACAATGGTATCGATCATGTGATCTACTACGTGAGTAAGAACCTAGTAGGGCCTCCTATTTCCTACTCACATGAAGAAAAACTAGCACTGTCTATTGTGTTCTCAGTCCAAAAACTTCGTCATTACATCCTCATGTGTTCCACGAAGGTTGTGACTAATTCCAACCCCATGGCTTTCATATTGAGTCGCCGCATCCTCACTGGGAAGTATACCCGTTGGGTCGTCATCCTTCAAGAATTCGACCTCGAATTTGTCACACCAAAAAGTAAGAAAGGTTTAGCCCTTGCTAAACTCATTTCTGAATTACCTACCAGAACACAAGATCCTCCAGTTAATGATGATTTCCCTGATGAGCACTTATTAGCCATTACTTCGAAGGATCCTTGGTACGGCAATATCCTCACTTACTTGCGAACCCAAAAGTTTGCTCTTCACCTTGATCGTGACGCTCGACGACGTATCTGACACCAGGCTCCTCGCTACCTTCTTATTGGTGACGACCTCTATCGTCGCGGTATAGATATTGTCCTTCGTCGTTGTCTCACGCACACTGAAGCTTTACAAGTCCTCAATGCCTCCCATAGCGGCGGTTGCGGTGGCCACCTCTTCGGTCTTGCTACTGCCCAAAAAGTCATGCGCGCTGGTATTTTTGGCCTTCCCTCTTTAGTGATTGCATTGAAGCAGTCAAACACTGTTGCAATTGCCAACATTTCGCCCCTAAGGCGCGAGCTCCCCCAGCTCCCCTCCATCCGATCGTCTCCACTTGTCCCTTTTGTAAATGGGCCATCGACTTTATGGAGTGTCGCCCGTCATCCGCTGGTAACCATAAATATATCATCATGGCGGTCGACTATTTCACAAAATGGGCCGAGGCTATGCCAACATTTAACAACACCGCAGCTACCGCAACCCTCTTTTTCTTTAACCACGTTATCGCTCGATTCGTGGTTCTGAAACAACTGGTCTCCGACCACGGCCGATATTTTGAATATGAGATATGGCGTGAGCTATCCTCACTGTTGGGTTTTGAGCACCAATATTCCTCCTCCTATTACCCCTAAGGTAATGGCCAAGTTGAAGCAGTCAAAAAAATCCTCAAGACTATGCTTCAACGAATGGTGAATAAGCACAAAACCAACTGGCATCTTATGCTCTTCCCTGCTTTGTGGGCCTATCGAACTTCTGTTAAAACCACCACCGGGTTTACTCCTTTCCACCTCATTTTTGGAGAGGAGGCAGTCTTACCAATCGTGTGTGAGATTCCTTCCCTGCATCTGGCTGTTGAACTTCTCCCTGACACCCAACCTCTAGAACAACGACTTATCATGCTTGAGCGCGCCTCCGAAGACCGTCGTGTTGCCTTGCAAAGCATGGAAGCAGCCAAGAAATGCACCAAAGCTCAGTATGATAGAAAATTCTAGCCTCGTACTTTTCACGAAGGTGACCTTGTTCTAGTTTATGACCAGGCCCATGATGTCCTTGGTCATGGGATGTTCGACTCATTATGGCTAGGCCCTTACATCATCAGTAAGGATCTCGGTAAGGGGGCATACCTATTAGAGGATTTCGAAGGCAATCCCCTTCCAAACCCTCGCAATGCACTCTATCTTAAGAAATATTACCCTTAGCCTTTCCCTTCTGAAATGCATGTTTTATTTTCTTTTAGCTAGCCAACATATTTTTCATTTTTGGGATTTGATACTTCACCAGGACACATTTTTTCCAAGACGAGTCACTTCCCCTCTCATTAAAATCGCATTTCTTCACTTACAACACTTGTACTTGGGGCACCACTTTGCCTCCTTAATTGTCTTTGTTCATGTTGATTTTCATCGTGAGTTACCATCTTGGAATCATGTTTTCATGGTCCCCCATTGGACCTCTACTGTGTGGCAGCACCATCGAGTCGCCCTTGTTTCGAGCATCCAAGTGGAGTCATCATCGCATTCATGGAGTCTATCCTGAGTCTCTTTGTACCCCGCTATAGTCCTCCATCCCTCATTGCTTGGTTTCTCTCTTGTGTCGCACATTATGGCCTTCAGTCCCTCTGTCCCTTATCCCTGATGATATTGTGTCAGTTTCTACCATGTCATTCATGCCCTTTATGCTCTAGCAAGGGAAGTCATCCATTCGCTACTCAGTCCCCTCCCTTCCACCATCATCATTGGTATTAGTCTGTCCGTCGCTCTACTATTTTCTCTCGTGCCTTAGTTGAGGATCTCTCATTGCCTCCCTATGGCGGACCTCCTTCTGTCGACATCAGCTCCATTCCAGAAGACAGGTCTAGAGGGTGGTATACCTTGGTTCCAGCTTCCACTCTTGTTTGGTGCCTCAGATCAGGCAAAGGGATCTCTCATTTCCCTTTGACTTGATTTTTTCTCCACTCCAGCTCCTTTCAGCATGATCGAGATCCGTATACTTGCTGGTTCAGTCATGTAGTAGCAGCTCTTGGTGATTCCTGGGTGTGTGTGAGATGTCTCAGCCCTCATGAGGGGGTGGCCCTGTAGGTAGCCCCCCACATGCCCGAATGACCTCTTCATTGCAGCCCTCGATGCAGCTCCATATATTTGATGATGCCAGCCTTAGCCGCTTGCAGCGCCTCTTTGATTTGCATGTATCAGTCAGATTTTGTGAGCCCTTCCCCGCTTATAGGGGGCATTTGGGTTGTATTTGTATCTCATGTACTCAGAAATTATTGTATAATTCCTGGCTGTTATCCCAGAAACAACATGTATGTGGGATTCCTCATTGTATTTTTATCTGGCTCATGTTTATGCCGGCTGTACTTTATGGTTCGGTCCCTTGTTTACTGGACACACTATTCTTTTGTAATTTGTCTCGGCGGGCATAGGTATGCCTCCCCCACCTCCTTTAGCACAGGTATCCTCTCATAAAAAGAGACTTGTTGCACCTGCAAGTCTCGTCTCCTCAGGGTCTAGTTCTTCAACACATTAGTCTACCTTACATTTCTCTCTCTGACTTCCCTTTTGATGTCTGGTGATTGAGTTCTTACAACGTACTTTGGTCATACGATTTTCTCCTAACACTCGCACGCTGGGGGGCAATCTGTTACACCATTTTTTGGTCATCTAACCTATTATCATTAGATGGACCCAAGTACACCATGTAAGACCAATTTTACCCTAAGTAAAATTGCTCTCACTATATAAAATAACTTAATAAACCACATTTATTAGGTTGTTTATGGTCAAAACAGGAAACCCCAAAAGGAAATATTAAACAAACCCATTTTGTTTAATTTTCCTCATGGAATAATTAATTAAACCATAATTTAATTATTATTCCTAGTCATGTTTAACCCAAAAAAAAAGAAATTAATTAGATAAACCTTTATTTATCTTATTATTTTCTAGGAATAATTATTTAAATCTTATTTAGATAATATTCCTTGTTAAATATGACCAAATCACCCACAAATAATTAAATAAATCATTATTTATTTGATTATCCTTCAACCACTTCCTTAGAAAGATAAATAAATCATTTATTTATTTATTATTGACAAATAAAGGGATTTGACCCAAGTCAAATACTTTTTCCCTCCAACAAATATAATAAAATATTCCATAAAAGGTGGATCTAGATTTGGTTAACATTATTTTAATCATGCACCAAGATCTAGAATGACCCAATAGTTTTTTATAAATAGGAGGGTTTTTCCTACCATTCTTCACCTTTTGTTGCCTATTAGATCACTCTGGATCTAAACTCTTGGTCTGACTTTGAGCCATTATCATTTTCATATTTTCCATTATTTTCTGTGTGAGCTCCCTTTGAGTTCTATCTTTGTCTGGGTTTTCTACACCAACAGGAGAGAGAAATGCTAGATCTAAAGTGTTGAGGACTTCCAAGAACCCATCCCATTAAGGAGAATTGGAAACATCTTCTTGTTTTCCTCCCAGGTGCCCTTAATACAAAAAATTCTTTCAAAAATTGTTCTTGTCTTGTCTATTGGATATATGGAGAAAAACCTTCTTTTTACTGCGTAATGTCTTTCTATGCATAGATCCGGTTTTTTGTATCTCTTGTCTTGATCAACTAACCGCAAATCTAAAGATATTGGCAGCCACATTTGATGTTAGGGCTACTAGTTATGCATAGCTAAAGTGGTATTTTTTCGTACACTTCGACAAAGGATTCATACTAACAGTAGGCCAATATGATAGCTCTAAAATAACTTATACAATGATAAACCAGATTTACAGTAAGGCCCAATCAATGTACAGGAGAAAGAAAGAGACTTTATGGAGAAAAACCCTCTAAAAGAGGTGTTGCAACAAATGTATTTCACTACAAAGCCTTGCCAATGTTATTTTAATGAGTAAATAGTAGTTTTAGGTTACAACTTAGATCTAGGACAGATCTATGTACAAAGTATTAGATCTATATCAAATATGTACACTAGACTGTCTCTATTTTACATCCCCCTTGGGGTTTTCAGAAAAACATAAAGCACAAAGAGTAGATCTGAGATCTAATTCAACAGATCTGCAGAATTATTTAGAAATTTTGAAGCAGATGGATCGATGAATAGATCAGATCTGAAACAAACATGTATTTTATGGCCAATCCATGGATCACCACAGTGTAAGGAAGGCTCCTTTACACCAAAGATCTCTCTTCCAAATAGTTTCCAAACACCCTGCAACTCTTCACCTGAAAAATAACGCAGATCTACGGTAGAAACTATGTTGTAGGCTTGATGAAGACTCTGGCTTGATGCCAAGTTGTATATATGAAGCTCAATAATGCTAATACACTCTTGCCAATGGGATAGAAGGCTTTCCCATTGAAAAGAGGCAATAGTATGGTCTAGATCTGAATAGATCTAGCCTCCACTTGCTGCTGCTCATAAGGACAACCAAACCCTCAACAGGATCTGAGTTGTAGTTGGAAGAAGAAGCTTGGCCAAATGCTAGATAGTGGACCAAGAAATTCAAGACTCTTCCAAGAGGTCTCTCAAGGAAAGAGGTGGGATTCCCGACCAGGAACACCTAAGTGCTAAACAACACTATTCTTAGCTAAACAACCAAAGAATGAGAAGTGTCTAAATAGACAATTCCTTTCAATAAAATATGTTCAACAACCCCTCTCATGTTTCTCTCCTCTTTCATTTATAGGATGAAAGCATTGAAAAACCCTAAACCATCTCAAAGGCTTAGGTCCTTTCACATTTGGAACTTCCAACTAGATCTGCATTGTTTATCTTGGTACATTGCATCTGCACAACACTGTAGATTTGGTCCTATTGACACAGTGAATTGTCACAATCCCCTTTCACACATGAAGGAGTTTCATTAAAGTAGCCTAGATTTAGCCTTGTTCATATGGGAATTGATTTATTTTGTTGTTTTAGGAGTTTAAGTTGTCCTCCTTTACAAATTTATTCTTGAACAAGAAAATGAAAACAAAAAGGAATATTCCTATTCGCTTCGGATAATTAGGAATATTATAGATATCTATTACTTAGGATCAAGGCTGTTAGGGTAGGGAAGCCCACAGCTTTTAAAACCATAGAGGAATTCGTCCATTGCTACAATGGTCAAAATGAGCAGGTTCAACACCTTTTGTGTGAATTATACATGCACAACTTCTTCCTAGAAGAGGACAGAGACAGTAATCCCAACCCCTTTATAGGTGATATCCACTTCCAGGCTTTCCTCTCTTTTGTTAAGAACCAGATTCGGTGAGCTAAAGCCCACAAAATTTTCCAGAAGACGGAACATGGACTAGACTTGTGGGTTAGAAGAGAGCCTACTAGACCCCTATAGTTGTTCACCCAACATAAGAAATTCATGCAAAGAAAGGGATTAAGGACTAAACTGGGGCCTATCCATAAGGATAATATATGTCATGGACGAGAGTATTTCGAAGACATTCAGGAAGTAGCTCTGGAAGCAGCAAAAAAAAGGTGGATGGCCTCCATGAATAATGTGAAAAACAAGGAGCCATTTGGCTAAAGAAACTTCAAATCGGCTACCTCCAGATTCTTTTTATACAATAATATGGTCTGCAACATGGGCCCTGCATGGATAGGATGAAGGTATAGATGCCCTCTCATCTGGTACCCCCCTGAGGCTTATGATCATGACTACGAACTTCCAGAAGGCCACACAAACGTTGCCTTTCCAAAAATCAGACAGAAACATGGCTTCAGAGGATATAAAGAAGAAGTATACCCTGCCTATTCTCTGACCCAATTACACCTCAATCATTTGTTTGCACAAGGACCTGCAAGTAGGTAAGCGGCGGATTATGTTGGGCCAGAAATAAGGTACGTTTTCACCGTACCTTTACCTTGAATTATTATATACATGTAGGAATTTTTCCTCCTCTTAATAGTAAATGAAAGGAAGATTAATGTAAAATCAGGACAAATGAAATAGCGGTAAAAGGGATGTTTAACAATTATTGTATCTTTATTCATAGGGAAACAAAGCAGTTGAACCGACAACAACCATAAGACAACTGATAGGCAGATACTAATGGAATCATAATGAATCCCATGGGTGGGCGGAAGACAAAAAAGCATATCCACCTCCAAAGAACTCAAATGACAGCCACGAGCAGTGGGCTATCATTTGAAAAATACCATTACCTCTGATTGAAATCACCTTTAAAAAGGCTAAATATGAATGAGATAGAGAGAGCTAAATAGGGATTTTCTTCTGTAATAAACGTATTAGGACTAACCATCGAGTTGTACTCATGTGTTAACCTTCAACTTAATAAATAATTTTGGTGCTTTGAATAGTCATTCTCTAAGTTTTCCTTAGCAACAGAATTCTGGTGGTTTGGGCCCAGCCATGGGAGTTTTTGTTCTAATCTCTGTGCTTTACATTCAATTACAGAATTTACATTTTAGTCATTGAATGCATTTTGTGAGATATCATTTAATTGGTTGAGTTATGAACATAGAACACTACAACTTTCTCTTCCATTAGAATATTTTATTTTTCATTCTTTCTGTCTTACATTCCATGTTTTCGTACCTATTAGATGCTTCCATCATTTCCCAATACTTTTATACTCGTTTCATTAAGATTTAGCATGATTTTTGTTCAATTTTGTATATAGCTAAGAATTGGATCTTTCCATCATTATTGTAAGGCATATAGTTGTTAATTAGTTCAAAAAGATGTTAGCTATTTAGTTTACAAGAGAATTACATTGCAAAATTAGATAAGAAAGTTCTATTCAATTCATTGAAGTTGCTATTAAATTCATTAAGACTTCTATTCAATTA
The DNA here is from genome assembly GCA_034641835.2 of Pinus albicaulis. NCBI lineage: Eukaryota > Viridiplantae > Streptophyta > Pinopsida > Pinales > Pinaceae > Pinus > Pinus albicaulis. The sequence continues at coordinate 870,264,441 of CM076580.1, forward strand.
TTCAGTGTGATGTTCAATCATAGGATTCTCTTTTTTTTCACTTACTTAGATAGAATACTTAATGACATTTTACAATTCCATTTCCCTTTGAATTGATTAAACTTTGAGAATTATATAATACTCTTCATGATAATGTAGATTAGATCTTCTTGATATCACTTGCATATACTGTGCTCAGAATCTTGAAATAAAAAGACTTACCCTAGGTTGACAATTGAATGAGAAGCATGAAAGTTTCCTGTAACAGACACCTTTGTAAACCAACAATAGAGTAGGACTAATGACTAAGCTCTTTTGTGGCCCCCTAAAGAAAGGAAACAACAAGTGGGAGAATGTTGGGTATGTGTTATATTATTTCCACGATTAGTCGCACACGCAAGGGGGGCAAAAGATATCCTTATACGTTGCGCGGGGTGCAACAGGAGGGTGACAGGGGGGTAGAAATGACCCTTGTTCGGGTTCCAGGGCAGTGCCTCGAGAAAGTTCTTTTGGACCCTATTTTTTGGTGGGTGGACCCACCCATGGTTTTGGGCATGGGTTTGCACATGGTTTTGGGGCATGATGGTTTTCGTCCCTTGGTATTTTGTAGATCCATTCAAGGGAAATACAGTTATGTTCTGATCCAGAGTTAATGGATTGGGGTTTATGAATTCTTTGACATGCATATATATGTGTTGTAAAACTAAAATGAATACAACGAAAATCAAGTTGGTAGTCCTGATTTGGGATCCAGGGGAAAATCTCTATGTATATCTATTTTATGTTTTATTTTCTCGCGATTGTTTATTTTCTATTTTTAAGATTCATTTGTAGATAATTTCTATACAAGGTTGAAACCTACACATATCTTCTTGAGTTCTTAGATTGACTTCTTCAGATGATAACTTCAAAATCTGGGTCTTGGTATTAGTTGGTCCTCTAAACTGGTTTTGAAAGTCATATAAATTTTCAAGGGATACCACACCTTTAGGCATAGTGTTTCCTTTCATTGCATTAGATGCCTCTAAAAAATCCTTATTACCCTCATCCTAATATATGGTAGCATATTTGAATGCGTATGCATTATCCATAAAATGGAGTATCTTTTGGTCGTCATTGAAAACATGAAAGCTAGTGACGTTTTCAGGCATAGATGGTTTATATACAATTTCAATAGAAAAAAAAATTCTGAATAGCTACATCTAGTAGAGGCTAAATTGTTTAATGCATTTGTTGCATTATTTATAAGCCTAAGAACACAAATAATATTAAATGATTTAAAATAATTGATTAAATTCCATATCTCATGCTGGTAGTTTTTAAGATTCAGTGAAACACATTGGATAGTATCTCATACCTAACGAGATCACATTTGAGTCACCAATTACCTTGAGAATATCTACCTTCAGAGTGATGGATTTCTTTAGTCCAAGTATGAGTGATTAATATTCAACAATATTATTTGTACACTTTAACTCCAGATGGCATGAAAGGATATGATTCTTGTTATATAGGTCTATGATTACACAACTAGCTCCAGATCCATCCTACGTCTTTGAGCCATCAAAGTGTAAAGTCCAAATGTTGTTAGAAACTAAACCACTTCCTATGTTATTCTTAGTATTAATATGTACATCTATATTACAAGATTCATTTGTACCATATAGAGAGAAAGGAAAGAGCCCAAAATTTTTATCTAGTGAAGTGGGTGATGGTTGTGCTTGACAACACCCATGACTGGTTTCTAAGAAACAATTTCCAAAGATTAAATTAGCAGAGGAAATAGGATCATTGTGGCCCTTGAGTGGTTTCATAAGTGTATTTCATGTATGGCTCACTTTCCACTTGAATCTAGTTATTACTTCCCTTGTATGGAAGCCATAAATGTGACTAATCTATGAAAAAGTATTCTTACAATTTACTACACCAGTCTCGACTTAGGAGTACACCATAGGCTTCAGGGATGTAAACAATCATAATATGTATCCATTGATGAACTCAATGATAGGATTATCATCAAAAAATAACATTTTTAATTTCATCAATAGCTTGGACTAGAGATTTTTCCAGTTGAATAATGCATGCATCATTTTTATCCCATTTATCATTGATTTTATTAGCAACAGATAATGGCATTACATTCAAATATGCATTGTAAACAAATAAAAAATTATGGACATTGTAATTAAAAATTTCAAACATTAACAAAAATGGAGGGAAGATAGTGTTAGTATCTAGTGTTACAAAATTAACGATAGATTCAAGGGAAACAGAAGACTTACCAAACATCTTCTAAGAGAAAGAAGCTTTGTCATCTGTGAAGGTTGTGAAAAGGCTTGGAAAAGAAATTTGTGTTTTCCTATTATCTTCATGAGATGAAATATGGAAATATTAGTGTGATCTCTCTTAAAATATTCAAATCTTATAATCAATTTCTTCACATTTAACAGGCAGTGCTAAAGTTTATGGAGTAGATTTTCTTGACACTTCCAGAGTGATGAATCACTTTTGTTGTTGGAGGAAGTTTTCTTAGCAGTAGTTTCATTTCCATACTTACTTTGTCAATTTTGAGCAGGATTGATCGGTGATGAGATTCTCCTTAAAATGTATTCCTTTAATTTTTGTCTCGTCACCTTCTATTCATAAATGGGCCTTTAGATCCTTGAGTTATGTCAACCATTTTTCTTGGGGGGGGGGGTGCTCAATTTTAGGTTGTATCAAAATAATTCACCTTGTTTCCAATACCTGTACTTTATTCAGTCGTTGCAGGTTCTTATATTTCTTCTATTTGTTCAAACTTCTCATATGATAATAAGGAATCCATAATGTGTGCAGCCAGAACATTCATGTTGTGGTTCCATTGTGGGCATATCTTCTATGAATGATATTCCTATTGGGAAGAGATATAGTTTTCCATACCCATGCGTTCAATATTCAACACAACATTCGAACTCTAGGAAGACTTAGTCGACTTATTATTGTTACTTTCATTATTCCTTCAGAATGAAAAATGCTTGGGAGGCTTGCTACTGGTATAAATATTACTTGACCTTCTCTTCAATTCCAAGACTTCATTGGTAAGCTATTTGAACATCCTGGTCAAGCTTACACAATCTGATGAATCCTTTTCCTTGGATTTACTTGAATAATGCTGAGACTTCCTTCAAATCTCCTTGGAGTATTTATATTCATCATCATTAGTAATAACTCTAACAGAACACTAGTAATTTTCCATGTTAATGGCTTTTACAAAGTTTAGAGCTAGTGTATCCTTTGCATCCCTTTTGATGAAAGAGGAAATGTTTGTGGGAATGGAAATTGTATAATAGTCAGTATTAATTGTATCATGAGGTTGTGTGCTGAGGAAAAATGTTTTTAATATACGATTGAAATTTTGATTAAAATATTTTACTTTCTCCTTTTCCCCCTTATTGATATTCCCAAGCTCTTTCAATAACATGGTGGGATTCTTATCATCAACAAAATTCTCTAAAAATGATTTCTTAAACTCCCTCCGACCATGGATTTAATTAACACAAAGACTATGGTGCCATGTTTTTTCTCTACCTTCTAACGTAAAAGGGAAAATATTGCAAGCAACATCATCGTATCGTACCTCTAACATATGTAGATGCATGTAGAAATCATCGATGTGATATTTTACCTTTTTCTTCTTGTTTGGATAAAACTCTAATAACAACTTTTCCAGATGACTGGGAATCTTGTGAATTTTATACTAAAGAGCAAGATGCCCTTGGGCCATCCAATCTAGGTCATGGTCAATCATGCCTTTGTCTCTTGGTTCCTCCTCCTTTCAGAATCTAAGGAGCCTTCTCCTTCACCGTATAAATCGTCATTGAACTAAAAATCAATTCCTATATGTTCCTCGTTAGAAGTAAAAATTTCTTCCTCATGCCCTTTGTTAATGGGTGAAAGTGGATCTTGTTGAACTGCATCTTCTAAGGGTTCTATTAATTCTTGAATAGTGGAAAAAACCAAATCTTCCACTGATGCAACTAGTACACTGGTATGAGTTGTTTCTTTCTTCTTAGGATAATGCAGGAGATTACGAGAAATAGGGAGTAGAATGATAGCTTTATCAAACCACCAGGTTATAGGTTGAATCACTAGGAGTTGTTCGTAGGTGACCTCATAATCCAACTCCGAACCAGGCTGAGAAGACCCTCCTAATTCAAAAATAGGAATTGGATTGATACTTGGAATATTTATAACTTGTCCAAAAGATGAATGGTTATCGTGTGTGGAGTTATCAACCATAAAAAAATGGTGAACCTCCTTCCAGTGCTAGAATGTTGACGGTGTTGGATACCAAAAACATACAAGGATCTCCACGATATGAGGTATAAACTAGACCTCACACCGTTTTGTGTAGGATTCCCATCTAGAATATGTCTTCGTTGTTGTTTACTTAAATATATGCCTTGGATTTATTTTTTAGCATGAGAGAGAAGCACATAGGTGATTTTGAACAAGCAAGAGAGTGTGCCTTGTGAATGTTCGATTGCATATGTATCAAGGCTCTTTCATTGTAGAGGGGAAATAAAGTGAGCCTATAATAGAGAAGTAATAGTAATAACCTAATAGGGACACACATGAATGATAAACGCTCATCTAACATCAAGTGAAATATTTCACATAGATGTGATGATTGTTACAATAATTACAACACATTTTAAATAAGTTAAGCACCAAATTCACTGAAATATTTGATCCAGGTGGATATTGGTGGCCACCTAGCTATTCCATTTGGACCCACACCATCAATTCTTGCAGCTTTTCACCATTAGCACCACTTACTATTTTTAGCAGGTTTCTGGGTCCTGCACTCCCAGAGCCGTTTTTGGGCCTTAATGATCCTGGTGGATATTGGTGGCCACCCACATATTCCATTTGAACCTCCACCATCAGCTCGTTCAATTTTAAGTTGCAGCACAACTTACTATTTTTAGCAGTTTTTCGGGTCCTGAACTTCTGGAGCTGTTTTAAGGCCCTAAACGACATTTTTTGGGAAAAAAGGGAGCAACATGGGTAGATGGATTGATGTTTCTCACATAAAAAGTTGTACTCCTCGGATAGATATTTCTAACGAGCTATTGAGTGCGTCAAACGGAGACTGGATGTCAAAGTTATGTCCTCGGGAAGTTGAAACACCAATTTACCCAAACAAGACCCACAGTTTTGGCGCTTCATATCCTAGAGTTAGGTTTTTGGATGTTTCAGCTTTTCCATTGTTTCTCAATAATAGATAGGCCCTCGAGCCTCATTGTAACACAGTTCAGAGGTCTGTAGCCACCACATCTCTTCTCATAGATTCGCTACCAACACCCTAGCTATTTTAATTCCATTATGTCTATAAGCATATTTCTGTTATTTGATATTAATGAAATGACACATTATTTCCACTGCATCTCTATGTTTATGGTTATTTCTGTATTCTGTTTCATTCCTGGATAAATCCAGATTAGTGGTATGAGATCGGTCTGCTCTTTCTTTGTTTTTTTTTGCATGTCCCCAATGCGGTCAGGGTGTATAAGGAGTTAGGTATCGATCTGGTTGAACCCTTGCAAGATCAACCTCGCAAACCCCGACGACCTCCCATGGAAGAAGAAAAGAAAGATGAGGGAGCAAGAGATCCTATCAAAATATTGCTCGAGGAGGCCCTCAAGAAACAAAGGAATGCGATGATGGATAAATTTTCTCATATCCTTCAACGACTGCCCACCTACAGTGCATTTGCATCCAACAGCCACTCCGGAGGCGCCACTCCCTTGAAGGTACAGGTAAACTTTCATATTCATGTATTTGAAGGCCAAATAGATGTAGACGCTGTATATAGATAGTTGAATCTGCTGGAAGGGTATTTCTCGGTCCATGATTTCTCTGATTGAGAAAAGAGAAATATATCCAATGGACCACGCTGTGACAACAAAGGGATCAAGATGTGCACGAACTAACGAATCTGTTCCATACCATGTGCACAATTTTGGGTATTAAATATTCAGAGAGATATTTGGTGCTCATGTACTGCAGTTGTCTACACAAACACATTAAGGAGGAAATGGAGTTCCTTGAAATTACATAGCTTGGCATGGCATATCGCTATGCTGCCAAGATCGAGTAGAAAGTTAAGTAGAAGAAGCGAGACTTTGGATCTGTGAATCTGAAAGGTGCCCCCAAACTGAAGAACAAGGGGCAAGGCCAAAGCGGTGCTACTCAGAACAACACCAAAAATCAAAAGAAGGACACAGGGAAGTGGTGTGAATTTCATAACAGCCCCACTCACAAAAAAAACGAGTGTCGGGCCAAACAGTCATTGGTGGCCGAACTAAAGGCACCCGAATCATATGGATTTTATGATCCTGAGTCAAAACCAGACAAATTCAATGACAAAGGGAAGCATATCATTGATGCGGATCCCAATTCCATTGTTGCCACCACCAAGATCCAGAGGGAGGACCCAGAGGATCCAGAGGAGGGGGAGCGCGTCTTCCATTCGCAAATGTGGGTGAAGGGTTCTCCGATGCAATTTCTTGTCGATATCAAAATCCAAAAGAACCTCATTTCAGCAGAGGTCATGACGCAGCTTGGCCTACCGACCATAGCACACCTGCAGCCATATACCATCCGGTGGCTTCACCTAGGGAGAGATATCTACGTCTGCCAACAGTGCCGCCTTCCGTACAACATCAAGCCATTAACAGATGAGGTATTATGTGATGTTGTTGTTGAGATTCAACAAGATGATGAGCTTAGTAAAAAGGGTCGCCTTCACTAAGTGGGCTCACAGGCTATTTTTGGCGCAAGTCTATTTTTAGACTATGTCTATTTTTAGACATGTCGATCATATTCTATGAGTTGCAGGATGCTATTTGTGGATGGCTAGTCAAGTTGGAAAAATATATGGACTTATATTTTCAGACATATTAGGTAGAATCTATTTTTACATTGCCAGTCTAAAAATAGATATGTCGAATATTATTAACTCTTAATCATATTTGGACTCTAAACATTATCTTATTCTCTTGGAGCACTTCAGTTAAGTGCACAGATGTGGCACAGGAGCTAACAGAAGGAATTACGCTATTCCTAAAGGTTTAGTGGAGCTATTTCATGGAGGAATTCTGTTAGAACTCATGTGACAGAGTTTGGTGGAGTTGTAGAAGTAGTTGGTGGAGTTGTGTTCAGTTTAACTCAGTTAGACATAGTTGAACTAGTTGTATCTAGTCTAACTGATTGATACACTAGTGAGAGTGGTGTGAATTAATTATTAATTAATTCACTAAATATTAACTCATTAATCAACTGAAGAATACATCAGTTAACTATAGTGCATGGACAGTTTTAGTGGAGACCAGTGGAGAGATAGGTGAAAGGGAAAGATGACTATCAGTTGTGACTATAGTGATGCATTGATTGCATCCAACACTCAGTAGAGATTCCAATGAGAATTATGCAGTGCAAGCCAAGCAGATTCGAGTTCATTCAAAGCCATTCTTCAGCAGGTATTGTGCAGTAGAGGCAGGCTAGTAGGTGGCAGAGATCGGTGCATGGATTTGCTAGATCGGACCTGATTAGTGTGTAGCGATTATATTGTACTGAGAGCTTGAAATGATCAGCTTTGTATGAGGATTGCTACATGATATCTATGAAATATATTATATACAGATATTTGGGGTTTTTATCTTCAGGATTTCCCGTAAAAGCACTGTATTAATGTGTGTGAATTTTTATGGTTTCATGTGTGCATTGCAATTGATTTAATTTCCGCATGTGATGATCAATGGTGGAATAGATTATGTACTGTGCATGAAGTTAATATAGTGTGTGATCTAGAGAATATTGGATATGTAACGCATTGTTTATATAATTTCTACATGGTATCAGAGCGATATTGATCATAGCAATTTCAAATTATTGAAACAATTGAGTTTTGCGCTGGTGGAATTCGAATTTGCAGTAGTGTTTTCTTGGTGTCAAAGTTGAGCATTCATTGAAATGTCTTTCAACAGATTGCAATTATAGTATGCCCTTGAGGGCAGCTCGAATTATATTTCATGGAAGGACAGGATGGAGGTGGTGTTGGAGGATAATGGGTTGAAGGATCTCATAGATGCAGAAATTTAAAAACCTGCTTCTAGCGATGCATCCACACTTGAAGCATGGAAAAAGAAGACAACAAAATGTCGAAGAATTCTTTTGGAAGTTTTGAAGGATCACATATTTTCTAGCCTTCATGGTAAATCTTCTCCATTCTTGATGTGTAAAGCTTTAATAGACTTGTTCCAAAGAAAAAGCGACCAAAGGAAGTTTGCGCTTAAAGACAAGCTCAGAAAAATAAAAATGGAGAAGGGCGAAAGTATACCCAAGTACCTCGCGAAGTTTTTCTAGTGTAGGGATGAGATGGGAAGTGTGGGGGTTACTATAGATGAAGAGGACTTGGTGAGCTTGGCTCTCCTTGGGCTTTCAAAGAGTTGGCATTCCTACGAGGACTCTGTCAATGTTCAGGAGAAACTATCGGGATGGGAACAACTTTGGTCAGATCTTGTAAAGGATGAGATAAGGTAGAGTACCAGGGATGGATCTTCATCGAAAAATGAAGATGAAGAAAATTTTTCTTTGGCTGCCAAAGCAAGGAAAGGGAAGGGAAAGAAAAATCCTTCTCAATCCAGTGCAAAAGGCAAGAAGCAGGACATGCCCAAGGTGAAGTGCTTTCACTATCACCAACACGGAAATTACGCCACTAATTGTCTACAGAAGAAGAAAAATAAGCAGGCTGCTAGATCTGCAGCTGGAGAGGCCTTAGCCTCACAGCTTGAGCTGGATTTTTCGCTTATCGCATGCTTGGTTTCAAGTGTGATGGGATCAGTGTGGTTTCTTGACAGTGGTGCATCTTTCCATATGACCAGAGACAACGATTTGTTTACTGATATGGATGATAAGGATCTTGGAGTGCACATCGATATGGGCGATGATGGTAGATACAGTGCGACTGGTATCAAGACCATTTCATTTGAGAGGGAGTCTGGAAAACCTTTCATCTTGAAGGATGTCATGCATGTTCCAAGATTGAATAATAATCTGATCTATGTGGCGATGTTGGAAGACAAGGGATATGATGTTGTTTTTAGCGAGGGAAATGCTTTCCTGCGCAGTAAGGAAACTGGTGAAACTCAGAGGATAGGGGTTTGAGTTTAGAACCTTTATAAATTGCAGGTAGATGGTTGCGCAGCAATGGCAGGAAAAGTAGAAGGAGTGGTGAGTTGGGATGAGGGCGAATTGTGGCACAGGATATTGGGCCATCTTCACCATGGTTCTTTGAAAATTTTGCAGCAGATTTCTACCGAGCTTCCCAAGGGTACACTTGCGCAGTCAGATCAGTGCAAGGGATGTACTTTGGGAAAATTTGTGAAGGAAACCTTTGATGAGAAGGATAGTCGCACCACAACGATCCTTGAGAGAATTCACAGAGATGTGTGTGGACCTTTCTCAGTAGCTTCGATAGCAAAGAACAGGTATTATGTGATATTTGTTGATGAATTTTCTCGTAAGTGCTCGATCTTCTTCATGCAGAAGAAGAGCAGGACATTCTCAAAGTTCTGAGAGTTCAAGGCACTGGTTGAGAAAGAGTCGGGGAAACAGGTGAAGGCTCTTAGGAGTGATAATGGTGGTGAATTAATCTCTGGAAAATTCAAAGACTTTTGCAGTGTAGAAGGAATTCGAAGAGAGCTCATAGCACCTCATAACCCACAGTAGAATTGGGTCGCGGAGTGAAAGAACAGAACAATCGTGGGTGCTGCATGGGTGATGTTGCATGATCAAGGTCTTACCATACACCTGTGGGCTGAAGCATGCAACACTGCAATTTATGTGCAAAACTGTTGTCCTCATAGAGTACTTGGCATGAGTACACCCGAAGAGGCGTTTTCTGGTAAGAAGCCTTATATTTCTCATTTGAATATTTTTGGCTCACCTGTTTACATTCATGTGATGAAGGATGACAGGAAGAAGTTGGAGCCGACCGTAGAGGTTGGGATATTTGTGGGGTACACAGAAACACCCCAAAACTATCGTATGTATTTTCTAGACAGTCGGAAGACTGTTGTGAGACGGGATATCAAATTTCATGAGGAGAAAGCCATGAAGTTTTTGCTTGAGAGGGAGCTACACTTGCATGCAAATGACGAGCTATTAGTTCCTAAGGATGAGCCTCAGGATGTGGATCAGCCACAAGAGGAGGTTCACGTAGTGGAAGAAACCACTCATGCAGCACCAAACATTAGAGGGTGGAAGGCACTATAGAAGCTGAGCGACTGAATCTTGATGCAGCTCAGAATGTAGGAGCCTCTACATCATAGTGCAGAAAAAGACAGTCACCTGACCAATATACTGGATACATGGCTCTGATGAGAAAGTGTATCGTGAAAAAACCATCCTCTTTCGAGGGAGCTGTGGAGGACCCTGCATGGGTATATGTCATGGTGGAAGAGTATGATTCGATTGTCAGAAACAATGCATGGGAGATTGTCCCAAGGCTAGAAGGGAAATCAGTGGTAGGATCAAGATGGATCTACAAAGTGAAGCAAGATGCTGACAGGAACGTCGAGAAGTACAAGGCAAGATTTTTTTCTGGGGGCTTCTCACAGATCGAGGGGATCGACTATGAATAAACCTTTGCACCTGTCGCAAGGTATTCTTCCATACGGAGCATCCTTTCTCTCGTAGCACAGAAGGGTTGGCACATTCATCAGATGGATGTGAAGACTGCGTTCCTCAATGGATTCAAAGAGGAGGAGGTGTACATAGAGCAGCCTGAAGGATTCAAAATCTTTAGCAGCGAGTTTCATGTGTGCAGGCTCAAAAGATCACTGTATGGGCTGAAACAGGCACCTCGTGCTTGGTACACACATATAGACAGTTATTTCATGAGACTTGGATTCACCAAGAGTGAGGTGGATCTAAACCTATACCAAATTCTGGTGGAGGGTAAGTTGTTGATCATTGTAATTTATGTAGATGATTTGATACTAACAGGTGATGAACAATTGATACTCTCATGCAAGGTTGATCTTGCAAAGGAGTTTGAGATGAAGGACTTGGGCATCATTCATTATTTCCTGGGATTGGAAATTTGGCAGCGGAAGGATGGAATGTTTGTGTCTCAAGGCAAGTATGAATGGGAGATACTCGAGAAGTTCAACATGCAAGGCTGCAAGCCTATCGACACTCCTCTTCCTGGTGGTTGGAGGAAATAGGATTCTACATCGGCAGAGGTAGTGGATGCCACTGTTTATCGACAGTTGGTTGGTTCACTCATGTATCTAGTCAATACAGGACCGAACATATGCTATGTTGTTAACCAGTTTTCACAAGCTATGGTTAAGCCTACCAAGCTCTTTTGGAAGGCAGGCAAGCATGTATTGAGATATCTCAGAGGCACATCATGATATGGATTATGGTACAGACAGGTGGATGAGGTGAAGCTACATGGCTTCATGGATGCAGATTGGGCAAGGAGCCCAATGGACAGAAAGAGCACATCTAGAGGGATTTTTAGTATCAACTCTACAGAAGCTTCTTGGTACAGTGGGAAACAGAGATCCGTGGCACTCAGTTAAGTGGAGGCTGAGTACATGGCAACAATTTTGGCTGCATGTGATGCTATATGGATGAGGAAGATCCTAGTCGGGTTGTTCGGTTCACACTTAGATCCTATTGTGATAATCAGAGTTGCATTAAACTCTCGGTTAATCCAGTATTTCATGATAGAACTAAACATATTGACATCCGATACCATCATATCAGATATTGTGTGTAGCAGAAGATCATGTTACTATCTTACATTCCTACGGAGGATCAGGATGTTGATATTCTGATGAAGGCGCTCACCATGAGAAAATTCGAATACCATAGAGACAGGAGCGGGGTGGTAGATAATCCCTATCTTGTTGAGAGGCAGTGTTGAGATTCAACAAGATGATGAGCTTAGTGAAAAGAGTCACCTTCACTAAGTGGGCCCGCAGACTATTTTTGGGGCAATTCTATTTTTAGACTATGCCTATTTTTAGACATGTCGATCATATTCTATGAGTTGCAGGATGCTATTTGTGGATGGTTAGTCAAATTGGAAAAATATATGGACTTCTATTTTTAGACATATTGGGAAGAATCTATTTTTAGATTGCAAGTCTAAAAATAGATATGTCATATATTATTAGCTCTTAATAATATTTGGACTCTAAACATTATCTTATTCTCTTGGAGCACTTCAGTTAAGTGAAAAAATATGGCACAGGAGCTGACAGAAGGAATTACACTATTCTTGAGGATTTAGTGGAGTTATTTCATGAAGGAATTCATTTAGAACTCTTGTGAAAGAGTTTGGTGGAGTTGTAGAATTAGTTGGTGGAGTTGTGTTCAGTTTAACTCAGTTAGACATAGTTGAGCTAGTTGTATCTATTCTAACTGATTGATACACTCGTGAGAGTGGTGTGAATTAATTATTAATTAATTCAATAAATATTAACTCATTAATCAACTGAAGAATACATAAGTTAACTACAGTGCATGGACAATTTCAGTGGAGACCAGTGGAGAGATAGGTGAAACAGCAAGATGACTATCAGTTGTGACTATAGTGATGCATTGATTGCATCCAACACTCAGTAGAGATGCCAATGAGGATTGTGCAGTGCAATCCAAGGGTATTCGAGTTCATTCAGAGCCATTATTTAGCAAGGATTGCGCAGTAGAGGCAGGCTAGTAGGTGGCAGAGATCGGTGCATGGATTTGCTAGATCAAACCTGATTAGTGTGTAGCAATTGTATTGTACTGAGAGTTTGATACGATCAAATTTGTATGAGGATTGTTACATGATCTCTATGACATATATTATATACATATATTTGGGGTTTTTAGCTTCAGGATTTCCCATAAAAACACTGTGTTAATGTGTGTGATTTTTTATGGTTTCATGTGTGTATTGCAATTGATTTAATTTCCGCATGTGATGATCAATGGTAAAATATATTTTTTATTTTGCATGAAGTTAAAATAGTGTGTGATTATGAGAATCTTGGATATATAACGCATTAGTTATATAATTTCTACAGTTTCTCTTCTTGATGTAGCTGATGTATTATTGGGCCAACCATACTTGTGGAGGCAACATACTGTGTATGAGTCTAGGCCTCATGCTGTTATTATTACTTTGGGAAAGAACTTATACAGGATACCATAGGTAGTACTACCTCCTGTCATCTCTTTGATTACTGCAAAAAAAAATAGTAATATTGTTTCCCAAATGAGGAAATTCATTTTCCTTACAACTCACTCACAGGGAAAGAAGAATATTGTGGCCACAACCTCGAAACAGGGCTCCCCTGCACTGCTACAGCAGATGGAAAAATTCATGGAGGAATACGAGGACATTTTCTCCTCACTCACAGAGGTTCCTCTACACTGTTAGGACAAGTATTCCATTGATCTGACCCGCAACACACCGTTACCTAATGTTACCATACCTCCTGCAAATACACATACAAAATCCACACATGTATTATCTGAGGCTGGTAAAGAAACCAAATTTACTAAATGCATCCAGCATGTCTGCCCACAGGTCCATGACATCTTCAACAAATCTAATACCCAATTCAACAGAATTTGCTTCATCTCAGGGAGGATCTCAAAAAAATGGGGACCATTGCTTCCTAAGGAGGGAGGAATGATCCAGGTAGATATAGGTGGCCACCCACCTATTCCATTTGGACCCACACCATCAATTCTTGCAGCTTTTCACAGTCAGCACCACTTACTATTTTTAGTAGGTTTCTGGGTCTTGCACTCCTGGAGCCGTTTTGGGGCCTTAATGATCCAGATGGATATTGGTGGCCACCCACCTATTCCATTTGAACCCCCACCATCAGTTCATTCAGTTTTTAAGCTACAACAAAACTTATTATTTTTAGCAGTTTTTCGAGTCCTGAACTTTCGGAACCGTTTTGAGGCCCTAAACGATGTTTTTTGGGAAAACTAAGAGAAAAATAGAACCATGGATCGACGTTGCTCACATCGAAAGTTTTAATCCTCGGATAGATCTTTCTAACGAGCTATTGAGCGCATCAAACAGAGACTGGATGCCAAAGTTACGTCCCCGAGAAGTTGAAACACCAATTTACCCAAACAGGGTCCACAGTTGTGGCTCTTCATCTCCTAGAGTTAGGTTTTTGGACGTTTCAGTTTCTCCTTTGTTTCTCAATAAAAAATAGGCCCTCAAGTTTATAGGTCTATAGCCACCACATCTCTTCTCAAAGATTCGCTACCAGCACACTAGCTATTTTATTTCCATTATGTTTGTAAGCATATTTCTGTTATTTGATATTAATGAAATGATGCATTATTTCCACTGCATCTCTATGTTTATGGTTATTTTTGTATTATGTTGTGTTCCTGCATAAATCCAGATCAATCGTTAAATTACTTCAATACATGTGAAAGAGAACAGGAATCATAAACATTCAAAGAATAGTCTTACAAACATCCACAACCCATGTGTGAAAATGTGTTGGCCAAAAGTCTACAAGATTAATAAATTTTTCTAATATTAGTAAGTATAATTAGCATCACTAGCTCCAATAGTGGAGCACTAGAGCCACTACTTTCTCCCCAAAAGTACTAACTCTATCCCTCTAAGGCATTGTGGGAGAAGAAAAGGTTAAAATTACTTTGTATGAGTAATGAGTATCCTTTTATATCTTGAGGCATGACCTTTCACATCCTCCAGATTGTTGAATTTCCAACCACTAATGACCTTTGGACCTCTACAACCTTTGGAATTCCAAATGAATTTTGGAATCACATATGAATTTTTCTATTACATGACTCTTGGACTTCTAGTTATTTTTATTTATAATGATTACATTATAACTTCCACATCATCATGTGATGAAGATGTGACAAGTCACTATCCTTGATGTCTGGGACTAGTAATCACTGATGACATGGGCTTTCTTCAATGGTGACATGGTTTAAACTCGTGTCTTCATTTTGTATGTAGCCTCTACTTGTTGATGTCTTAACCCTCCAAAGGGTATTTGAGTTTATTGAGTCTGTCGAGTGCTTCGACCATCAATAATTCAATGTATTCCTTATTCTTCAAAGCTTCCTTTTTATGCCTTCTTTGCCCAATATTCTTCATTCACGCTTGCCATGTTTTTCCTGAGATAGTTGTAACTGCAACCACTCATAACAAGAAATCATCGACCTAAAAAAATCATATTCTACCATGTTTCATTTATATTTTATGTTCATCCCATAAAATTTTGCTTGGGATGATGAAGGATAGCTTATGGGCACACTTTGAAAGGATGAGAGGATGAAGGGAAGAAGATTCAAGGCTTTTGTATGTGCTCATGTGCTCAAGAGAAAGAGGTAATCAAGATAGGGTGCATGATGCAAGTTTGAAGGATGAAAAAGAAGCCTTTGGGCTTCCCAAGTGTGTTGTGTACTTAAGGGAGACAAGGAGGGTACATGGCATAGATATGAAGGCTGAAGGGAGAGTCTTCAAGGCTTCAAGGTGTTCCCATGTGCTCAAGGAAGATAAGGAGGGAACATGGTGCATTGTCGAAGGATGAAGGATGAAGCTTTAGGGATTTAGAGTGTGCACATGTCCTCAACAGGCCAAGGAGGGTGCAGGGAATATTGTTGAAGGCTGAAGGAATTGAGATTTGGGTCTTCAGGGTGCACTCATGTGCTCAATGAGGGCACATTCCTTTAGGTCGAAGGAGTGCGCTCAAAGGAATAATTTATCTCTCAAGGGAACAGTTCAAAGCAAGGAAGGGGAAAGGTCTTAAGGAGTGCGCTATGCGCACTTGGAGGACATAGGGTGCACTTCCAAATAATGAATGGTTCCTGATAAAGGATTAAGAGTACACCCATGCAGTCCTTGCCTTAATGGGTTCACTTTACAACCCAAATTTTTATAAGTCTAGAAGATAGAGAAAGGGGTGGACATGATGATTTCAAGCATGAAACCATGTGTGACACATACCAAATCATTGAGAAAAAATAGACAATATTGAAAAATGATAATTATGCATTAAAACTCTACTTTACTTGCATTCCCCAAGTATAACAGATGAAGTGTGTGTGACTCTAACCCAAAAGTGTTGTTTTTCAACAAACAAAGGGATTTCAACCGTGATATGCACTAAATATGTTCTAATCAATGCCAAGACACTTGAAACATATAGAATGACATGAAATGACATGAAATGACACTTGAAGACCATGGAAACACTAGATACGATGGTGAAGTAGGCTCCAAAATTTGAATGTAGTGAAATTTTTGGAGGGTGTTGTTGTAGTATTCTCAAATGGGGAATGCAACAATACAATGCAGAAAGATACGAAAATAACATAGATCATCTTTTATATAGCAAGAGGAAAATATGGAGACCTTTCATTTTTTCTTACAGCAACAAAACATGTGTAAGAAATGGGTCATAAGATGCATAACAAAAAAAGAAAGCCTCCAATGAAAGAAATCCCTCAAAATGAGGTGTTGCAACCTCTGTAGTATTCCCAAATGGGGAATGCAGCAATACAATGCAGAAAGATAGGAAAATAATGCAGATCATATTTTATGTAGCAAGAGGCCAATATGGAGACCTTTCATTTTTTATTACAACAGAAAAACATGTGTAATAAATGGCCCATAAGATGCTTAACAAGAAAAGAAAGCCTCCAATGAAAGAAATCCCTCAAAATGAGGTGATGCAACCATATATAAAGGCTGGAAAAGCCTTACAAAATTATTTTATTTTCTATGAAACAAATTTAGATTAAAAATCATATCTAGAGAAAATAAGTGCATAAAAATTTATATCTATATCATATCCATGCACTATACAAGCTCCACTAAAGAACCCCCCTTGGGGTTTTCAGCAAAACACCAAGTACAAGATGTAGATCTGAGATCTAAGACTGAAGATCTACTGAAATATTCAGATTTGGGAAGTGTGGGTGATTTGATATAGGCACTAGAATAGCCTCCTCCAATAGACCTCAAAAGTGAAGGGCATATCCCCAACACTTAGAAAATCAACTCTCCAATGGTGTGTTGAACCACCCTACAACTGCACCTACAGGAATAGCACAGATTTGGATCTATACTACACTGTAGGGATCAAAAAATGGTTGACTTAATGCCAAGATTTGAAAATGAGGCTCAGTTCCTTCAATACTTTCCTCCCAATGAATTAGAAACCTTCTCCACTAAAAATGAGCACTGAAATGGCCTAGGTCTAAAATATCTAGTCTCCACTTGCTCCAACTTTCAAAAACGACCAAACCCTCAATAGGATCTGGGATGTAGTTGAAAGAAGAAGCTTGGCCCTAATCCGAATAGTGGAAAATGCAATATAAACTCTGCCAAGAGCTACTCAATGGGAAGAGGTGGGATTCCTGATCAGGAACACCCAATGCTAAACAACATCAAATATCAACTAAGCAACAAGAGAATGATATATATCTACACAAACCATATATTCAAAAAATATGATAAACATCAACCCTCTAATGTTTCCATCCCCTTCCTTTTATAAGACGAGCTTGCAAAACCCTAAACCACTTCCAATGAGATTGCTTCTTTCACACAAGGCACCTCCATCTAAAACTGTGTTGTCCCTCATTGATGGCCACTCCTCCATGACATCACTGTAGATTTGGTCAAGGTTGACCTAGTCAAAATGTCCAGCCCCTTTCAAACCTAAGGGTGCTTGATTTAACAACCAAGATTTATCTTGTTTACATTTCACATTGATTTATTCATATTTAAGGAGTATTATGGACCTCATTTTCCCTTTTATTCTTTAAACAAAGTGATAAAACAAAAATTAATATTCCAATTAGCTCATGACTAATTGAGAATATTACATTCCTCCCTTCCCAAATGTTGCTTGTCCTCAAGCAACTGACAAGGTGAGTGCTGCAGCGCTTCTCCTCCTCCATTTGTGACACCATCATGTGATAAGCTTCCTCCATAAGATAATTGTTCACCAAACCATCCCTCCATGAATTGCTCCTCCAAAGTTCTAAAGAGATGTAAATAATCCATCCCATAAGGAGATGATAGCTCAAATGAAACAAACATGGTTTTCCCAATGTTCTACCTGAAACATGTAGCATAAGGTACATGGAGAATATACATCCCATAGGGCACATACATACCTCCCATCCTCCCTCCATAAATTCCCATAAAAAGTACAAGCACATCATCAATTTATGGGATAAAAACTACATACATACAAACAGAAATTTGTGCATATGGAGGTGGGTCATAGTCCCACATGTGTAACCAACGCAATGCATCTCCTGACTACATTAGATCATGATGTGGTAAGTGGTTTTCCCACCACTTACTTGATGTCCAAGTCATATCATTATGGCTAAAAGTGTGAGATATATTTAGTGCCTTAGGAATGAACCCATCATGAAACAAAATCTCCCTTTGTCCTCCAAGGGAGTGGCCACGTTAAAAAAATTTTATGGCCCAAATTTGGCCATGAATTTTATATGAAATAATGCTCCTCCTTGGAGCAATGGCCTGCATATACATGGTAAAGGAATGAAAATAATCATCAAATGAAACATCATGTACATAAGCATGTTCCTTACCAAAATTTATGCTCATACAAATGGAGTGGTCCATAGATAGATCCCCTCTCATTTCAAAAGTGGAAAGAGGTGGTTGTGATAAATCCTTCATTGAGTTATGTGTCTCTCCCATCTCTACATGGTCCATGCATCTTTTCAAATGCTGATATAGTTCCCCTTAAAAGCCTTTCCATGTGTAGCTCTCCATGATAGTGTTGTAGGCTCTCATGGAAAAAGTATGTCCGAAAATAAAATCTTCATGTGCTCTTTGTAAAAACTTATCGTTGAGCTTAGAGGCTCTAGATAAGAATATCCTTCCATGATAATAGATGATTTCATCTTGGACTGAATAGACCTCTTCATGTATATGGTCATCAAGTATCATGCATGTGAAAATACCCTTGGAATAATCCACCAGTAGCTAGGATTTCCAATATGGATCTATCCTCCATAGTGACAACACTAGTGACCTATCACAAAGAACATCTATCATATGGTTTTCCTCCTCCTTGACATCACTCATGCCAAAGGTACATGTTGGAAGGTCATCCCTTCCATGCTTCTCCTACCACAACGCAGAATCTGAAATGAGAGTGGGTAATGATGATGTTGGGAGAATGTCTCCCTCCTCCTTGAGTCTACCTAAGACTCCCAACATTGTATCATTGTATTCCAATGCTCCCATCCCTTCTGGATCTATGATTGGAGCATCATGTTGTGAGATATCTCTCACCAAATGTGAATCAGGTGCCCTCCTGGGAGGTTTGCCTCTAGATAATAGTGTCCCATGTAAGAATATCATGAGCATAATAGATGGGATTGTAAGGTCCTTGTTTCCACTGCGAAAATCCATCTCTGTTTTCTGTGTGGAATTTGTATTTGAGGGATATGTATGCATGCCTTGGATAATTTTAGTCTTACCACTCTTCTTATCTACCCATTCCATTTGCAAAGCCTCCCAATCAGTCGTGAATTTCCACAATGTAATCAACCATTGAACACGTAATATAACATTGGTGTCAGGTATGTCAACTGCAAAGAAGTGATCAATAAATGTATATGTTCATATGGTGATTGATAGTGATGGGACATAATGAATGCATTGCATTGTTCTATCTCCTGGGACCAAAGCAGAGAATCCCTCAAAATCATATGTGGGTATTTCCATTCTTTGCACTAGTTGGGCATCAATAAAATTGTGGGTGGCTCCACTATCAACCAAAACAGAAACCCTCTGATTCAAGATGGAACCTTGAACTCTTAAGTTCCAGTACTTAGGTACTCCTCTCGAAGATGCAAGAGCCCATCCTATAGGAGAAAATGGTCCGCTCCCATCTCCTGATGGTGTTGACTCTCCTCCTACAGTGTCAGCATTGTGACCTCTACTTGGTTCATCTTCTTCTTCCTCCTCATCATTTGAGAAGGCCTCTATGTAATGTGATTTTCCTATTGCACATTTATGTCCTGGTGCCCATGATTTTTGGCAAGTGAAGGAAAGCTTCCTTCTTCTTAGATCTCTCCTGACATCATCATCAAGAGGTTTCTTGTATGAGCTCTCCTTTGAAGGAGCAACCTTTTCTTCCTTTCCCTTTGATAGAAAATAGGGCTTATGTTGAAATGTTGCCTTTTATTTTGGCAAGGCATCTTGAAGGTCTCTATCCCTTTCAATAGCATCATGTAGGGTAATGGGTTTGGTAGACTTAACCAACCCATGAAGAGGTTCATCTAACCCATCAATGAACATGTACACCCTTCTTGCTGTAGAAAAATTAGGAACCATAACAGAAAGTCTTAAAAATTCATAGATATAAGTTTCTGCATTACCTGATTGTTTCAACTTTGTAAGGCTCATGAATGGTGCTTCTGGATCTCTTCTATCAAATATTTCCACCAGCCTTCTAGTGAACTCTAAATAAGCAGTCACATTGGCATGACCCAATGTAGACAAGCCATGGAACCACCAGTCATGTGCTTCACCTTCAAGGTGCAGCGCTGCAATCTTAATGGCTTCCATTTCAGGAACCTTGTTCAACTAAAAGTAGATGTCATGTTTTTCTACCCAAGATTTGGCAGAGCACTTGGATGATCCATCAAAAGTAGGTAGAAATAATCTACCCAAAGTGTGTTGCATCCACCTTCTTCTATTGTGATTACTGGGTCTCCTCTCTTCTTTGAGTTGACAAAATCCTTGGAAGTTTAGATGCTCCTTGAATCTTCTAGACTGAGATTCATATTATTGGAGATAGTCACCAATAGTCTCCTCCTTTGGTGTTTCCCCTTCATCTTCTTCTCTGTCCAAGAATGTAGGCATGGTACCACATTGTAGATCTGATTGTGTGGCTGAATGCTCACAAACATAATATGAAGAACTGGAGCTTTCTTCATGTGTAAATGTTCTTGGGGACCTTCATGTACTCTTTCCCTCTTCATTCCCTTGATTTCTATTTTAATCTCATGCATAGCTTGGAGAATAAGTTCTGAAAACTTCTTTCCCTCCATTTCTCCAAATAATGGAGACATGCCTTTGTCTCTTCTGTGAGTCTTCTCTTTTCTGTGAGAAGCTTCTTCTTATTCTCATAACATAGATGGAATGTCTTCACATACTGAGTGAAGATTATGCTCCGATTCCATTGTAGTGTTCCCAAGTGGGGAATGTAGCGATACAATGCTGAAAGATAGGAAAATAATGCAGATCATCTTTTATATAGCAAGAGGAAAATATGGAGACCTTTCATTTGTTATTATAGCAGTAAAACATGTGTAATAAATGGCCCATAAGAATCTTCATAACAAGAAAATAAAGCCTGCAATGAAACAAATCTCTCAAAATGAGGTGCTAAAACCTCTATAATATTCCCAAATGAGGAATGTAGCAATAGAATGCAGAAATATAGGAAAGTAACAAAAATAATATTTTATATAGCAAGAGGCCAATATGGAGACCTTTCATTTGTTATTATAGTAGAAAAACATGTGTAAGAAATGGACCATAAGATGCAAACAAGAAAATAAAGCCTCCAATGAAAGAAATCCCTCAAAATGAGGTGCTGCAACCATACATAAAGACCAGAAAAGCCTTACAACATTATTTTTTTGGCTCTGCTATAGCTGTATATTACACATCAGATCTAGAGAAAAAAAGTGCATAAAATTTTAGATCTATATCAGATCCATGCACTATACAAGCTCCTCTAAAGAACTCCCTTGGGGTTTTTAGCAAAATGCCAAGTACAAGATGTAGATCTAAGATCTAAGACTACAGATCTACTAAAATATTCAGATCTGGAAGGTGTGGCTAAACTGATATAGGCAATAGAATAGCCTCCTCCAATAGATCTCCAATGTGAAGGGAAGATCCCCAACACTTAGAAAATAAACTCTCCAATGGTGTGCTGAACCACCCTGCAACTTCACTTACAGGAATAACGCAGATCTGGATCTATACTACGCTATAGGGATCAAAACATGGTTGGCCTGATGCCAAGATCTAAAAATGAGGCTTGATTCCTTCAATATTGTCCTCCAAATGATTTAGAAACCTCCTCCACTGAAAAGGAGCAATAAAATGGCCTAGATCTGAGAGATCTAGTCTCCACTTGCTACAGCTTGTAGTTGAAAGATGAAGCTTAGCCCTAAGCTAGATATTGGACAATGCAATACAAACTCTCCCAAGAGCTGCTCAATGGGAAGAGGTGGGATACCCAATCACGAACACCCATTGCTAAACAACATTCAATCTCAGCTAAACAGCAAGATAAATATATATGTCTAAACATACCATATATTCAGAAAATATGATAAACATCAACCCTCTAATGCTTCCATACCCTTCATTTTATAAGACAAGAGCTTGTAAAGCTCTAAACCACTTCCAATGAGATTTCTTCTTTCACACAAGTCACCTCCATCTAAAACTGTGTTGTCCCTCATTGATGGACACTCCTTAATGACAACATTGTATATTTGGTCAAGGTTGACCCAGTCAAAATGTCCAGGCCCTTCACACCTAAGGGTGCTTGATTTAACAACCAAGATTTATCCTTTTTACATTTGGCATTGATTTATTCATATTTAAGGAGTATTATGGACCTTCTTTGCTCTTTTATTCTTTAAACAAAGTAATAAAAAAAAAAAAGAATATTTGAATTAGCTCATGACTAATTGGGAATATTACAATTGTCACAGCGAAAACATGTTCACTTTCTACATAACTATCATAAACATGTTGTTGAGAACCTTTAGGAGTATGTAACAAAATGTTTGCATGGTTAGATATCAGATATAATATTTCAAATGTAGCATCTTCTTTATTATTATTATCGTTATTATTATATTATTCCAAAGATAAATTAGAACCAATTGAGTTATAGAATCTTGAGATTGATTAAGACATAAATGTGTTGTATGAAATTTCGTTTATGAGAGAGAAGTGTCTTGTTCATTACCTTCAAGATTTGACAATAAGATATCTTGTTCATTAGCATATATGATAGAAGATGATTTTTGAAGGTTTTCAAAGTTAGTTTCACTAGTGTTACTTTCTATTTTAGATTCATAATCTATTTTAGTTCCTTCGTTGTTATCATCATGTTTTTTTCCAATGTTATTATGATTAAAATTTTCACAACAATAAAAGTCAAGTAACCCTGCAAGATACGTATATTTATGATAGTCACGAAAGATTGTATGAAAATATTTCAGAGGGGAAATTGCACCACGAGGTATTTTTTTGTACCATTTTTTAGCATCACCTTCCAAGGAAATCATCAAGAGCTTCCTCAGAATGTCTTCATGGTGTACTTCCATCTTTGGAATGTAGTTGTGCAACTCTATGAGGTGTGGTACTGGATCATCATCCTCGTCATCATGAAAACATGGAAGGCAAGCATCTCATATGTCTATATCTGGTAACTCATGTGGAGAACCCACCATTGAAATGAAAATGATTAAGTCAATAACTAACTAGTCGCCATGTTAACAAATAAACAAGAAATATTTACTTTAAAACCTTTAAGGCACATAGAGTTGTGACCTTGTTCATCAAAGGATCACAGATTTAACCAATTAATCAATTAACAAAGGAAAAAAAACCTTGACAATTCGTTCATCGGCAATGGAACAAAAGGAATGTTGGTTTTCGGATTGTCCTAGTAACTATTAACAACCACCCATGAAGATATTCAATGAGGATTCTTAGAATCCTCCCACTTTAGGCGACAAGGGCTAGCCTCTCTTTCACAATAGAGCATATTCCCTCGTGATGTAATTTAAATATATTTTCTAATTCAACGAATAAATATGGCGAGGTTGATGATATGAAAGTCTGTCATTTAAAGGAAGAGTGGTTAGGATATAGGTGAAAATAAGACTTATAATAACAAAGAAATTGCAAGTAAAAAGAAGGTTTCAAATATGCAATTTGTGTAATAAACAATACCACAAAATATGGCATAAAACATAGATAAATATTAAAACATAAAAAATAAAAACTAGCATAAAATACTTCATCATTCCAAATATGGTATTATTTGCACTAATGTCAATGTGACAAAAATCAATGTCAATGAGACAAAAATCAATGTCATGTATTGTGGTGTTTCTCAACAATGCATAAACAAATAATATAAATCATGCAACCTACAATAATATTATATATTGACAGAGAATGAATTCATTAATCGTAATAACAAACCAACAATGCTCAAATCAATTATTAGTTTGTTAATCTTCTCGAAATAAACTGGTGCAGGTTACTTAGAAAACACAAAATGAAATAGGCAGTGCGCACTGATATAATATTCAAAAGAGTTATTGTTATCAGACAATAAGTGCCATGCATAAATTAAAGACCAACGGCATTCAATTAAAGACCAAATCAATCAAATATTTAGATTCATAAATTCCAAATAGTATGTATATCAATGCGAGTACATGGATCGAATAAAGCTTGAGAAGTGTGTAATTGATCAAGTATAAGAACAATGCACAGATTTAAATCAGAAACACATTACGAAAATGAGAGAAAACGTAGACACATAATAAAAATTTACTCAAAAATGCATATAATAGAACCTCCAAAAACACTAAAAATCAATTTGTACAACAGGTGTAATCATACCCTCAAATATATGCATCGACACTTCTACAGCCAACGCCTTCGAATGAGAAATTATGGTCTTTATAGAAAAAGTTTGAATACTTGTTTTTCATCACTGTCTGAATAATAAAAAAATTTAAAAAACCATTTTCTAAGCTCTTTTATGTTTTTAAAAATAATGGGAAGACTTTTGTATACTCTCAGATATTTAAAACTTAATGATTTCTTCTTCTAATTATTAATCAAATTTTTAATTGTTCAGTAATTAGCTTTCTACATTACAAAACAATTTTTTTTTTTTTAATAAATAGTGTTGTCAAATTAATTTCTTCTTACTTCTCTTTATTAATGCTTTACTGGAATAATGTGAATAACAATTTATTCTCATACTTTTATGAATTAATATTTTGTGTTGCAAAAGAACTCATTTCCAAATTTTTAGGAATAGTATTAAATCTGAAATTGACTATTGGAATTAATTTTATATTCATTTTAAATCATTAATATTAAAATTCTTTTCCATATTTTTGGGAATTGTATTAAACCTGAAATTGAGTGTTAGAATCAATTTTGTATTCATTTTAAACCATTAATACTAGCTCAAATGAGATTCAGTGCTCCCTTTCCTCATCAATTGATTTTTTTGGGGAGTAAAATGCCCATCTATTTATGAAAAATAGAGTTTTTTTTTTTTTCCATTCTGAACTCAAATGGAATTAATACTTGGATTAGAAATAAAATTTTAAATTTAATTATAACTTCAATACTAGTCATATTTAAATGACAGATGTATATATATATATATGAAAATTCCAAAACTTATGTTAAACTTGTTGAGTCAAGAGGCTCATTCTACAGTCTAGTGTGAAGGTGATGCCTAAGTATGTTCATTTTTAAAAAAAAATGGCTATAATAAAAAGGAAAAAATATACTATGCATATTTAATTAGTTTTCCATATGACCTAATATAATTTAATATAAAGCAATCAAAAGTAAAAAAATATGTCACTGATATATTTATATATAAAAAATATTAAAAGAATATATTTTAATGTTGTATAGAATAGAATATCCAATGTGAGTTATGAATAAAATATTTTAATATGAACTAATATTGATATATACTTAAAATATATTAATAATTAAATACATGTTAGATATATTGTTTTGGATTCAACTACGTTAACCAAGTTATTAATCTATGACCATTTCCATGAGAGGTAATCGTAACTAACTAATTTCTCATAATTTTTGAACATTCCACTTATTACTCATTGCATCGGGTGATGCTCACAAGGGTGAAGAAGTGGGATTGAAACTAGTGAAACAAATCACATAGCAACAATCATCACTTTCGAGACTTCCACCCAGTAACCAGGACTTCCCTGGTTGTCACCCATCTTAGAGAGCCTCTCCCTCAATCACAATTAACTGTGGAGTTTTCCCCACAATAAAGCCCACTTAGCTTGCTACCTCATTTGAAAAACCTTAGCAAGTATTTTGCCTCATGAACCATTCAAGTAGAGCCCCTCCACTCTTTGTATTTAGATATTGAGGGGTTTTCGTAGTGCATTATCTTAGATATCATTATTTGGACTTCAAATGCGTTAAGTAGGTCATTCATCTATGACCATTTCCATGAGAGATAGTCGTAACTCACTAATTTATCATGATTTTTGAACATTCCACTTAGCACTCATTACATAGGGTGATGCTCACCAGGGTGAAGAAGTGGGATTGAAACTAGTGAAACAAATCACATAGTGCTAATCATCACTTTTGGGACTTGCACTCGGTAACTAGGACTTCCCGAGATTTAACCCATCCAAGATTGCCTCTGGCTCAGGGGCACTTAACTGTAGAGTTTTCCCCATAATAAAGCCCACTTAGATTGCTACCTCATTTACCTTAGAAAGTATTGTGCCTCATGAACCATTCAAGTAGAGCTCCCTTCTCTCTTTGTATTTAAGGATTGAGGGGTTTTCGCAGTGCATTATATTAGATATCATTTTTTGGGATTCAATTGTGTTAAGTAAGTCATTCGTCTATTACCATTTCCATGAGAGGTAGTCGTAACTCACTAATTTATCATGATTTTTGAACATTCCACTTAGCACTCATTACATCGAGTGATGATCACTACCTCTCATTCGAATGGTCATAGATGAATGACTTACTTAACGCGGTTCAATCCCAAAAAATGATATCTAATATAATGCACTACAAAAACCCCCCAATATTTAAATACAAAGAGTGAAAGCTCTAATTGAATGTATTATGAGGCACAATACTTGCTAAGGTTTTGCAAATGAGGTAGCATGCTAAGTGGCCTTTATTGTGGGAAAAACTCCACAATTATGTGAACTTGAGCTAGAGGCGATTTGGGATGGGTGACATCCCGGGAAATCGTGGTTACTTAGTGCAAGTCTTGGAAGTGATGATTGAAGCTATGTGATTCGTTTCACTAGTTTCAATCTCACTTCTTCACCCCTTTGAGCATCACCTGATGCAATGAGTGCTAAGTGGAATGTTTAAAAGTCATGACAAATTAATCATTTCAACTACCTCTCATGGAAATGGTCATAGATGAATGACTTACTTAACACAGTTGAATCTCAAAAATGATAATCGAAAAACCCTCAATACTCAAAATACATATTATGTAATCAAAAATACAATTTAAACAATAAAAAAGTACACATTATTTTTTGCACTCTACAATACGTTTGCACTTAAAAAATTGATACCACTTAGTTTATGTTTGATCCGTGTTTAATATGAATCTATACTAGTAAAAATTTAAAACAATTTTAAAACATTTTTAAGTTTATAGGTGAAGATAAAAAGGTTGAGCCATGAAAGATCCCAAGCGTCGATGCTTTCAATCATGTGGTTGCGGTTCATATCGAGTGAGAATATGGTGGTGGTGGAGAGGGCCCGATGAAATATAGCTCGTTGAATTGTTTCAATCAAATGGTCATCAAGTGTCGATGCTTTTGATCAGGTGGTTACGGTTCAAATTGAGTGAGAACATGGTCCCATGAAATATAGTTCGTTGAATTGTTTCAATGAAATGGTCATCGAGTTAACCCTTTTTGATGGACGTGATGAGCACATCATTAACAACCTTAATGGTCAAGTTAGGAATTAGAAGAAATTTTATTAACAACCTTATCGTTTGTTCCCATAGTCTTTTATAAATATAAACAAGACCTGGATGCAGTAGGAGTCCCTGCCGGGAAAATCAAGAGCTGGACATGACGATTACTGCCGGGAAAGTCAAGAGCTGGACATGACGATTTTTATAAGGATACATTTCAAATTTCTGCGTCTGATTCATGCAAGTCAAGCGCTGGACGTTAAGGTTTTTATAAAGACACATTTCAAATTTCTGGTTCATTGTCATATAAGTACTCCTCTGTCCCTTCTGTTCTATTTTGAAAGGTACTTGATCACATGTTCTTCTGTGAGCATCAGGAATCAGTTGAGTTACATCGTAACAAAATTGAGTCAGCTAGTAACAAAATTGAACAATGTTAGAATAAAAAAAAATGAAAAATGTTAGAATAAAAAAGTAAAATTACACTTACAAAACCACAATAAAAAGCCTTAATTAAAGCTAAACATAAAAATTTGTTAAGAGACAAAGGGATAGGTACCAGATCCACTGGTGTGCAGATATGTTGAGGTACTTGAGTCTACAAGTGTGTATAAGAGAAAGAAAGCAATTTAGAAAGTATGATCCTACATAGTAGGAGGTTATGTAGAAATAACGTAGAGCAGAACCTACCACAATAATCTCATGCTCAATGTCCAATCCTTCTTGTTATATTTTAACAAAATTTCATTCTCTAATGCAAGAAAGAAGGATAATGGGTAGAAGAATGTTATAGGGATTAGGAATTAGTATATTATGTAAATTTCTTTCATTACATATTTATGTTTTCGATTTTTCTTTCGTGGTATATTTATTTTTGTGTTTATATTTTTTTGTTAATATATTTGGCATATTTATTTGTGTTTATATTTTCTCTATTAATATATTTGACATATTTATTTTTGTGTTTAAATTTTTTTGTTAATATATTTTTTCTCAACCATGATGGAGATAGTATATTATTTTCAAACTCATTAGTTTTTTTAAAATGATCAATTCAGAAATATCTCTTGAAAATTTTAAATTCTTGCTACTCTATTTCCTTTAAATTCTTGGTATTGTATTTCTTTTGCAATCTCTCTCTCATTAAAGGATGCACACAAAAATGCTAATTTCAAATTGAAATTGCATATTTATGTACCCAACCCCATAAGGTTAAAAAATACTAATTTCAAATTGACATTGCATATTTATGTACCAAGCCCCATAAGATTTTATATGGTTGTCCAGGTAATCACCCACTCTTTTCAATGTCATTGAACGATAAATGAGGCACGCAATTGAGCGATATATGAGGCAATCAATAAGGATGGACGTCTTAAGCTTGTACGATCATCACTAGGCTTGGGGGTGTCAAGTATGTAATAGTTTTAAATCCACCCTGACCAGGAGGCTGTAAGTAACCATTAGCTGTAGATCCTCGTTACCAGTTATTGAACCCCCATGCCCAGTTGGAGTTATGTGGATGTGGAAAGACCGTTGTCCATAATCTGACCACCAAGTAGATGCTAGAGCTTGCAGGCTCAGTCCACAAAAGATGAGGTGTAGAGATGGATGAAGAAATTCCCGTGAATCCATCCCAGAAGATGATTAAGCTATGATCTAGTTTGAAATTTCATTTTGTTCCTTACCTATTTCATATTTAGTGGACACATTCTTCACCTTTTCCTCCTTCGCAATCTCTCTTTGATTAAAAGATGCACACATAGATACTAATTTCAATTTGACTTTGCATATTTATGTCTGGAGTATTATTAGTATTATTAGCAGTAATATTCACCAAACTATACCTTGGACACGGCTTGAATCAAGAATCATTCCTTTCTTGTATAAATATTGTTCATCTCTACTTTTTATTCTAGCATATAGATATATGGTATGTAGATTCTATTACATTTATGGTTACAAAGCTTATCTCAATACAAACAGGGCGTCAACTTGGAATCAAACAAGAAGGAAAAAAATAATCACAATTGGTTGTAGTTTATCTTCTATGTTATATTTGTGTCAGCACAAATGTCCAGTTATGAATGATTACCAGAAAGTTGGTGCAACACTCATTCAAACCACTTGATCGAAAGAAACAAATGCTTATGAAGTACCTTGGAAGTACAACATATTATTTCATCCCAATAAGAGGTTGTGAAATGCCTCTAGTCCAACTTGGATAAATAGGGACACTTGGTATAATCAAGTTATTCAAATTCTTCTTTGATTTCTCCAACGGTTTCAAATTACCGATCAGCTAGGAACACAATTAAATTAAAAAATTAATAATTTATACGTTAAAGTAAAATGTAATTTTTTGAAATATAATAATTTAAAATTGAAAAAGTCCACAACATTTCCATTGGTCATGCAATTTCATTTCTACATTTCTACAGTAATCACGTTTAAGCATTGGCACTCCAGATGGTTGGATCCCAAGCGAAGCCTGGGACAATCGTCATTACAAACTTATACAACTTCCACACAAAGTTATGCAGCTTCACACCATCCTACCAATTACCTAAAATTTATAGTGACAAATTGAGTAAGGCTTCCTCCTTCGCCCTTTAGAGTTCAAGTCGACGGTGCAGTGAGAAATTGAGTAAGGCTTCCTCCTTCACCCTTCAAAGGTCATTTCGAGGGTGCAGTGAGCAATTGACCAATGTTTAGGTCATTTCAAGGGCGCAGTGAGCAATTGACCAATGTTTAGGTCAATTCGAGTGCGCAGTGAGAAATTGACCAATGTTTAGGTCATTTTGAGGGCGCAGTGAGCAATTGACCAATGTTTTGAGGAAACGTTGAGAAGAGGAGTGGCATCGTTGATGGAGAAATAAGCCGAGAATGATAGGGAAATATTCATAGGCTGGGTCAACAGACTTATTCATACTAGATTTAGCTCTAACCTATAAAAAAAATGAGTTGATGGATACATAGTGTTATTATTTGGTTAGTGCATTTCCAGGGCTGTGGAAAGCAAATACTAAGATAATTGAATAGCTAGATCTTTGGGTGTGAGTAATAACTAACCTGAAGAAGTAGATCTTTCGAGGCACGTAAAAAATAACCTAAAGAGGCGCTTCAACACCCAAGAACAACAACTAACTTGAAGAGGTGCTTCAGCACCGAAGAACAACTTAAGTTCCAGAAAGGTTTCTTTTTCCCCAACAAAACTAATTGTCGATCTAAGACTAGCACCAAAGTAAGCTCATTCTTCTGGTGCACCACCAAAGGGAGAGTAAGGGTAGGGTCTAGACTTGTTGGGGCCTATTTGCACCGGATGAGGGAGTGTGATGAGAAGCGAGACATGTGTTGAGGCAGTTACACTTAACAGTTTGTTGGCAGAGGTACACCTAATAGTTTCATGGAAAAGTTGTCACATATGAAAACATGTTGATTATGAAAACATATAAAACATTAAATTTTTCAGAGTAATGCTAACCTGAAAGTTAGCATTAGTTGAGAATTATATGCATAGCATCACTTATTTCTTTACTTTTATCTAAATTTTTGAGGAAAAATATACTTCTCATCAAAGAAAGTGAGCAATAAGACCCTCAAATAACTTCAACCAATAACAAGGTCAAAAACTCTTTTTATTTTTATTATTAATATATATATATATATATAATTAATTTCATAGGTTAAGCAATAAAAATCATGAAAAATAATATATGGTGAACTCAAAACTAATGAGTCAACGATATATCGAATGTTATAGTCACTCTATTCCTTTGAGGCAGGAACCAATAACGGTATGAACGTTGTGCTAAGCCATTGTGTAGTTAAATGTATTGGGTCACCAAATATTCATTGGCAGGTTTATAATTTACTCAAGTTCATTAAAGGAAACGTGCATGGTAAATGACGGGAACACCTACGTTTTAATTTAGTTACTTTATTCTTATTTTATTTTAAATATTTTATATTTTATTAATTGATATTTATGTTTTATTTAATTTTTATTTTCATTTGGTTTATATTGTTTTATAATGACTATATTTAATTTATATTCATTTTGTTGTAAACAAGTTTTATTTTATATTCTAATTAATTGATATTTATGTTTTATTTAATTTTTATTTTCATTTGGTTTATATTGTTATATAATGATTATATTTAATTTATATTTATTTTGCTCTGTTAGCTTTGATTAATATTATCATATTTAATTTGTGATTAAAAAAAACTTTATTTTAATAATCAAATTTTAATTATTATTTTATTTTATTTGTTATTTTTTTTTCAAATTAAATTACTTATAGCTATAAGGTTTTTAATGCAAATATTAATTAAGAATAGGATTTCATATTTTCATTTAATATAATAATAAATTTTATAAGCGATAATGAATATTATAATAACAATTTTGATGCAAGGTAAAATCCAAATATTTTGTCATGAAGATTCGAGCATGTGGTTTTTTTCATAGGAATACAAAAGAAGTCATATGACGAAGTAAGCACAAGGTGAAACCGAAGGTAAAGGAAAAGTTCTAATTGGAGTCAATTTTTGCAACAACAACGTCATATCATACTTTAGAGATTGAAACCACTAGGGTGTTTCTATAAGTAAAATGCACTAGTGTGCCACATCTTGAAATGCGTCAATGCTTTAAAATTAATTATTCCACAGTAGACTGTATTATATATATTATGAATCCCCAGTGCATAGTTTATATAATGAAAGCATTGAATCATGTGCTATATTATACACCATTCATTTGAATTGCACTGTTTATATCAATTTTGTTCTACACAAAATTTTTCCACATTGCAAGAATGAAAGTGCATTTTCTTTTTTAAATGTCAATTATTAATTAGGAATCAAACTATTTTTATAGTAACACTAGTTTTTAAATATTGATTAGCACATTTGGATATTTAGTAGCATTAGTTGTTTCTTATCAATTAAAAAAATATACCATCTCATTACGTCTTTGTTTATTGTAACATTGTAAATCATCCATATATTTAATCAAAAACATAAAATTTTATGATACTAAATTTTATGATAGTTAAAATTTTGGTACAACTTTTGAGTTGAATTTAACTATGGTTACATGGATTGTAGTGCAAAAAGTGAATTGAAAATTCATAAATATTATTTTATTGGTTTAGCTATTATTTTATTATTTCCTTAAGAGGCCCATTTTAGACCTCAAAATTCCCCTAATGATGCAATTTATGTTTTCCTTACAATCTTGTTAGCTTCATAAGAGATTGTGTTAATGGGTATGCCAAGTTTGTCTTGCTACCTAATGTGAAGGTTCTAATACCTCCTTCAATGAGATTTATTATTCTTATTGCAATACATCCCCATGGAGTTTATCTAAACTTATTTTTTACACTAAATGTCTTTCCTCATATTATGCTAATGTTTTATGGGTTTATATATTATGGGTGTCAATTCTCCTTGGTGGTAATTTTTTCTACTCTTTATTTTCTCTATAGGGAGAATCTTATTAATACTTTCTTATTCTGGCCTTTCCGCAATAGTATTTTTCAAAGTTCTCCTATCAAGGCTATCCATTTTGATATTTGTAGAAACATGTTTCCTCAATCAATGACATACAAGTCAGAATTCCCCCAAATGTTAGCTACTTTTTTAGTTACATTCTTATTTTACCATAAAATGAGCATAACCAACACAAAAAATCATTCATTTTTTCACATAACAACATACATTCCATTATATATAATCAATGAAAATCATAAAATATAAATAAACACATCCCAATCAATGAAAACATTGTTTGCAGTGGGAAAAACTTCAAGGTGCAGACAAAACTCACTCTCAATAAAACTTATATCAACTAGTACACTATATTTTTTATAAAACTCTTTATCTTTTATAAAAACGACTTCTTATGATAGCCTTAGAAAAATATGGCTATCTTGCTATTGATTACAACATATCATATCCTCTCTTACCAAAACATCTAATTACATCTAATATCCTTTGTTATATATATATATTCAAGCCCTTTATTGTGCTTTCTTTGTCTAAAATATGGTTATTTTGGTGTTGGTTAGGGGTATATATCCCCAATTACACAAAAAAAATATTTCATATACAATTCAGATTAACTAAAACCCATCCATATTTGAGGGAATTCTTCTCTTTCCCTTTTAGTGCAATTCCTAGCCCAACAACACATGTCCAATGTTTACATGCATGCAAGGAAAAATCCTCCAAGTATGGTCCAAAATATATCTCTATTATATGGAATCCCTCTATGACCTATGGAAATAACTACATTAACATCAATATTGATGAGTAGTCAATGTATTTCCTTATAAATTTCTCTAGTCCAAATTACACTCCATTATGTCCATGAGATGGACTACAAAGTGGAAGACAATTTGATTCTATTCACTTAATCTCTAAAATGGTTAAAAACTAAACACATCACTCTCTAAAACTACAGGAATATGCTTACCCTTGTTATCAATATAAATTATTATGTTCTCTTTCGGAACTCCTTCCTATATGGGGATACAACAACATATGGATCATAACTTCTCTAAGTTGAGAATCCATATCCATAAAAATAGCCAAGTTTATGTTTATAATTATCCATAATATATTAACTGAAATAGTCCATGATTATACAACTAAGGCACATAGAATCCCCATATCCCCTATAGGGTGTTATCAATCCTTATAAATCTTATCAATGGGAATAAAATAAAAATTATGAGGAAGAAACCCAAGTTGTCATATCGTTTTATCTTTTCATGAGATGATAGACTGATTTCGACTATGATTTTTATAATGAAAAAATACCAATATATCCAAATGAAGCCATGGAAGCTACCATTGAAGCTTCCTTGAGAAAATTTGTGGAATAATACTATGACAGTGTTTTGAAAAATATGTTTTTTTTGTGAGATGGATGGTTTATGTTTTTTTAGAGTTGGGTATCCAAATAAAATATGGTAGGTAAATTAAAATTTTATGGTGATGAATTACATTGCGATAGGTGTAGAAGTA
This sequence comes from Pinus albicaulis, assembly GCA_034641835.2. NCBI lineage: Eukaryota > Viridiplantae > Streptophyta > Pinopsida > Pinales > Pinaceae > Pinus > Pinus albicaulis. The sequence goes on from CM076580.1 coordinate 870,299,327, forward strand.
TTCATTATTAAAATATTGGTGACGAAAATCCATATGCCAAATAACTCCTCCTATAATGTCCTTGACCCCATATCGAGCAATGCTACCACACAATCACAACTAGGTACTACGAATTTATTAGTGGAAGCACCAATTCCTAGTAAAATTCCAAACCTTGGCTCATTTCCATAGCCCTTATGACTACACCAACCCACGACTCGTCCCTTGTGTCCACTTAATATACATGTTTGCCTGTATTTATCTATACCATAGTTGTCAAGGTTTATACATGTACCTGGCATCAACATGTGAATTAATGCAAAGCAATTCTACATGCAAATTTAATGCACTACCTAGCACACATTAATCAAATTACTCGTTATTTATTCACTCATTCGTATTAATTATTCACAACATAATTAAATACATATAAAATTCACCTAACAGAATCCAAATTAGGGTTTACAATTCATGGCAAAAATAACTACTCGTTTCTCATGGAGTTATCTAAAATAGAATACTAACTAGGTATAGGCCTTCCACATTCCACCTTGCCATAGACCTCATGGTTCATAAACTCTCAACTACGGATCACCCATGTTTTATTGCTTCAACTCCATGGGAAATAGTTTGAACACTGAGAATTAGATAGCATACTTCGGCTAAGGTACCAACCCTAGTATCCTTAGTCTCCAGCCATAGTCTCACGCTCCCTTTGGCTCAAACCCAAGTGGAGAAGCCCTTCTCTGCACCTATTTTTCCCTTCCTAGTGCCCACCTTCTAGGATTCTTTAAAACCAACAAGGGATGGCCTTATCCCCATGGCTTCCATGTCCTCTTGCTACTCTCTAGGGCTTCTAGGTACCCTTCTAGGCTATAACAACATGGCTCCCAGTTGGTTACAAAGCCTAAGCATAGAGCTCACCAATTGGTAACCAAAATTGAGTTCATCAGAATCCCCCTACATCCATCCTTGAATGTTCCACTTCACAGGAAACATTCCACACTTTATATATATGCATAGCCTCTTCTTGTCATGGGGCACCCTCTGAAGCAACCCGGGCCTTAGTTCCTTTTCACCACACAATACTATCACATCAACCTTATTTCCCTTTTCCATGGAGTATCACCCTCCCTACTCTTTTATGTGGAGTTCGTCTATAACCAAAAATTTAGTTTATTAATATATGGACAAGGTTTACCTCATGTTTACAATTTCAATCTCTCTGGATTCACAACCTCTAAAATAAAATAGACACAAGCATGTGGCCCTTAAAATTATATACATGTATTTACATGGGCACATAGATCCCAAAAATAAACCTTAGCTAATCATCCTAAATATCACATGTGCATATATTTACATCACCATGGTCAGGAAAGGGTATTACATCCCCCCCTTATTTATTCATTTTATTTAGTGCATCATATGTACACATATATGCATTATAGTCATTGAAAAAGATGAGGGTATTCCTCCCTCATCATGTCTTCTTTATCCTAGGTAGAATCCTCAAGACTAGGTGTGGTCCATTGCAATGGCTCGATCCCGTAGGACTTTCACCTTCTTATCCAAAATCTAGATCGATTGGACCTAGAAGTATCCCTTGAGCTCTACCTGAATTATATGTCAATCAATTACATGATTAGTACCACAAATATATTTTTAAGTAAAGAAACATGAAACACATCATGAACATACATATATTAAGGAAATTCAAGCTCATAGGAAGCTAGGTCAATCCTCTTTAGGATCTTGAATGACCCACAATATATCGTTGCCATCTTGGAAAAATTTCCCAATCTCACTAAGCTCCTCTTTTCCTTTACTTTCAAAAATACATGGTCACAGATTTTAAATTCCTTGTCTGTTTTGCTTTTGTCGGCATACATTTTCTGTCTATTCTAGGAAGCTTTCAAATTCTGCTTAATTTTCACCACTTACTCTTCCATATCTTTTAGCAATCCTAGGCCAACCATAATCTTGTCCGTTATATTAATCCAGTTTATTGGAGTATTTCACTTCCTACCATATAGGCCTCAAATAGGATCGTCTTCAATGACGCCTAATAAACATTTTTATAAGTAAATTCTACCAAACGTAGATAGTATTCCCATCTTAATGGTTTATCCATCACATACATCTACAACATATCCTAAATTACCCGATTAACTATCTTTGCTTTCCCATTATAATTTGGAAGGTATGATGTACAAAAATTTGAATTCAAAGAACCCCATCCAAAAATCAAATGTAAATATTGTATCTTAGTTTGAAAAAATTTCCTTGGGCATGCCATGTAGCTTGGAAATTTATCACATATAAATTTTAGCTATATTAGCTACCTTCTGCACTAAATTCAATGAAGTAGCTTGGGAAGTGTTGGTGAGTTTATCCAATTATAGAATCATTCCCCCTTTTTATTCTAGGAAATTTTTTAATCAAGTAAATTGACACCACATCCCATTTCCACTCAAGAATGCATATTGGTTGGACCAAGCCAGCTGAGTTCTTATGCTCATCTTTGACTCTTTGATATTCTATGAATCCAGTGATGTGATTAGCCACTTCCTTCTTTAATACTGACCAAAAATATTTCTTTTTTATTACTGTAAAGTCTTTTGGTAACATGGGTGTCTAGCATTATTCACTCTATGAATTCAGTTTAAAACTAAATTATTTAATTCATGTACATATAGCACCTAAACTCTTCCTTTGTAGAGAATAATACCATATTCTCCCATCTCATGATCTCTATGTTTTGGATGCACATTATTTTGATGTGGGTTACCTTTTTATCTCAATATATAGCTGGTATGAATTCTTAGCATCAAGGATTATCTTCTTTAAATCAACATTGAAAATGATTACTATTGTGGCATGCATAATATGCTCCATCTGCCTAAGTGCATCAATTATTTTATTTTATTTTCCATTAATATGTTTAATTTAAAAATCATACTCAGACAACAGTTCCAACCATCTACCCCAGATTTGGGTGATAGCATGAGTACGAATGACAATCGGCTCTCCCACGCCCATGAGGATGAAGATCTGCAATGCAGGTCCTCACATGATGTGGATCCTCAAGTCAGTAATCATCCACACAAGATGAACGAGATAAGGTATGATGAAGACATGCTTGGACAATGTCACCCCCTCTAGGGTACCTCTCTGCAACAATCGTCCTAAATGATTACTTAGATTTACATGTCGATCAACCATAACTCTTCACTCGAGCCCACTCATGAAAACTCTTATGGCACGCAACTGCGTGAGAGGCACCATCATGCTCCACCCCTTCACATGTGTCACAGGAATTTTAGAAGGAAGACTCCTCAACACAGAGAGACACGCAGTCAAATCCTTCAGTCTTATTTGTTGATTCTGTTCTGGCCCTCCTGTGCACCCAGTCTGCTGCGCAATCCTCTCCCAAGAGTTGTGTTGTGCAGAAACCACTGGGATATGATTCATCCCTCCTGCACATCTTATCCCATCTCTTTCTGTCCTACCAGTCTCATAGGTTTGCATGAAACCATCACCCCACACCCTTTGACATGATTTACCCCTCATGTTCCCCCTTATCCTCTTATGTTTCTCCCCTGCTTTGATCCTCCCCACCTACTGAGCATTCTCCCAACTCCATCACACCTCTGCTTTAGTTGACCATGGAACCTAGGTTGCGCCAAAGAACCATCCCTGGTGGGCAGAGAGGGGTGCTCCCCATTCGTTACCACCATGGGATAGATAATATCCTAGAGTCTGTTGAAGGCTCATCCTTAGGCATTTATGCTAGACAGAGCTCGAACTTGATCAGGAGGAGTAGGTCCCCATGCAGGCTTCATAGAGAGGCAGATGTGGGCCACATAAGTCCACAATTGTGCATCAGGCGCATCTCCCACCTCGCAAGACCGAACCTCTTTTGACTAAGGAGGATGAGGGCGATGATACTGCTATTTGAATTATGAATTCTAAAGGTACTTGGACATGCTTCCCTGATGTAGAATGCCCGATGGCTCCCATCCTCCATGCATGGCTCCCTAAGTCTAGGCATCCACCCAGTGATACGGAGGAAGAGACTATGCAGACATACATCTGCCCCATAGTGGAGGAAGATCTAGAAAATGATGATGAAGCCAAAGACTAAGATCTACAAAGCTGCTTAGTTCTTCCTTGTTTTTTGGCATGCCTGCTATCACCAAGAAATTTAAAGTTATAATTATGCTTCTTCAAATTTTGTAATTTCTAGCTACACTAGCGCTTCTACGCATTTTGTAATTTCCAGTCTCAGGTATTTTACGGACTGGTTTACTCCACAGAGGCAGCCCCGAAACTACACAACAAAGCCTGTGATTGGTACTGTTTCTATTTTCGAATTAATATAGATTAGAATAATTTACCAAAAAAAACAATTTCGTCCATATAATTTATTCAACATTTGAATTTAGGTTCTCAAATAAATGTTGTAACCCATAATGATCAATCTACAACTTAAACCATTTTCCAATGGGGTAATGTCTCCACACTTGAAGAGAACGTATTATAGATGTTAGCTCCAAATAATGGGAAGCATAATTATTTTTGTTATTTTTTAATTTTCTGGATTCGTAGCATATTACATGCCAATTTTTCATGATTAATCCTCCTAGTCCTTCCCTACATGCATATGTGCATACAAGGAAATCCTCATTTGGATCTGAAATTTTTTAATATAGGAGCTTTGGTTAGCAATGTATTTAAATATTGAAATGTTCCTTCCCACTCAGGTTACCATTAAAACTTTACACCCTTCTTCTACAAAGAAGTGATGGGATGGGATTTCCTTGAAAATCCTTAAATAAATATTTTGTAATAACCATCTAGGCCTAAAAAATACTTCACTTATGTTACACTTTAGGTGTTGGCCATTTTGTGATGGTCTTAATATTTTCTAGCTCCACTATTATTCCATCCTCATAAATCATATGACCCAATTAATTTATTTTCCTCAGGTAAAATGAGCATTTAGTATTCTTGGCACATATTCAATGCTCCTCGAGCACCTGTAGAACTAGCCTCTAATTTTGTTCATGCTCTTCTTCATATTTGGAATATACCAACATGTCATCTAGGAAAATAATGACAAATTTACCTAGACAATTTATGAATATTCCACTCATTAAACACATAAAAATTCTCAATGCATTGGATAATACAAAACACACCACTATGAATTTAAAATGTCCATAACAAGTTCAAAATGTCTTTTTTCCAATCTCTTCCTCTTTAATTTGAAGCTAGTGATACCTCGATCTCAAGTCAATTTTGGAAAATATTTTAGCTCCTTAAAGATAATAAAAAATATCATCTCTCCTTGGAAAAGGGTATTTATTTTTTATTGTGACTTTATTCAATTATCAGAAATCAATACATAGCTACAATATACCATCTTTGTTTTTGACAAAAATAATCGAAGTGCCCCAAACTGATGCATTGGGGTGTATGTATATTTTCTTTAAAAAATCTTGTATTTGCATCTACAATTCCTTGAGCACTAATGCACACATCCTATAAGGTTCTCTCGATATCGGAGAAAATAGAAAGACTAAATAAATGGATAATTCTATATGTATAAAATCTAACAACTAGATTCAAACTGATCTTATAATGTACTAAAACAAGATACTTAATCTTTCTACAATTTGTGGAAACAAAAATTTGATCGCACAATTAGATAACATGAAAGAGAAAGAGACAATCAATCGCACAACACAAGATGTATATGGGGAAAGAAACTGCTCTAAACCCCACTATGTGTATATTTCATAAATTCAAGACCATGAAACAATGAAATTCTATTCATCAGATTGAGAAACCTCTACACTTTCCTGACTGTCTCACTCCACCGACCTTTGCACAAGCTTCTCTTACACACCTTTCTCTCACAAGCTCCATGCAAAAACTTGTACTTCTGACTACTTGGTCTCACCAACTCGTTCTCACCAAAAACAATGATTAAAATTCTACCTTCATTCCTTCTTTTAAATATAACTTTCTCTAATTAAGGAATGATTTATTTTTGGCCTTCTTCGAATCGCATGCACTATATGTACAATTTTATAATTATACAACTAATAGTTATCTTACTTTTAACCTCAATCTCAACTAGGCCTTCCTTATAAATGACATGCAACAAATATTTATAGTGGATTATCAATTAATTGATTGACCACTGCTTGTGAATTAAATCAGAAAGTTTAAATCATTGGACCTATCTCTAGCTCATCTCTCAGTTAGAACAAGTTAAAACGATTTTAACTCAATTAATTGAGTTAACTAATTAAAACTCACAACTAAATGTAACTGGACCCCATTAAATCATGGAACGTCCTCTACATGCATCCTCTTAGACCTCTCACTCGAATTTCCTAAGCTAATTAAGTCTTCCTAACTCAGTTGACTAATACAAGTTGTCATGAGATGAAATTACAATTTTTCTTCCAATTTAATTAATGGAAAATTAAATCAAAAGCCCTCTATGATGCTAACTCTGGTTTCCATTTTCAATGTTTCTTATTGGAAATTTAAACACTCTCTCTCAACAAGAAATGAATTTAATCTATCTCAATCTGGTACCTTTGGAAGTTTATGCATGCAGCACTTCTCTAGTGTTGTTTGCTCCTACAACTCCTAAAACTGAATAGCCTCCAAAAACTAAATCAGTATGATGCATCTATCATCAGGGTCTATGATTTCTATCGATTACTACATTGTATACTGGAAACCTTATGCTACTACTGAATCTGCATTTGTACCCTCTACTGTCCTACCAACTTTGATCTGCGCTCTAGTATCTACCATTCATCACTCTGATTTATGTCTTCCTGACATCTAACTATGTCAATCCTACTAATCCTTCATGCTACTGTGTACTTTGGGTTCATTATAGTTAGGTTCGATCCCTGAGACAAGCTATCTCAATGGATCCTTCCCAGATTTATTCTCTTGGGAATATGTCTGCACATCGCCTCACCTCTCACCTGGAGGTATGGTTGCATATGCTCCCTCTGCCCATATGGCTCTAAATTCCCCCCTCCTGGAGGTATCTACTTGAGTGGACACCTCCACTTTATCTCCTCTCTGCTTCTCCAATTGTAGTTTCTCCGAAACCTTTCAAGTCTGCTTCTGAGACTGCATGTTGAGAGGTAATTTGTGCTACCTCTCAACCACCAAGTCACTGACCTCTGGTTTTCTCCTAAAAAATTTGCATGCATCTGGTACCTCAAGTGCATATAGTTTCTTGACTCACACATATTGTAATTGTTCCACCATCACAAAAATTTCTAAAAAAAGAGTTGATTTTGAATCAATGATATCTCCCTCATCTAAACTCTGGTTCAACAGATTTCATTTTTGAATTTGGGTATTGTTTTGCAAGGAATCCAAATATGTTATTTGTTTTCGAAAATTTTGCACCATAATTTTCAAATATTCTCTGCAAACTCACCACCCAAAAAAATTCCTACTCCAATACCATGTACAAAATCTAACAACGGGATTGAAACAAATCTTATAATATACTAAAACAAAATACTAAATCCTTATACAATTTTTGGAAAGAAAAAATTGATCACATAACATGAAAGAGAAAGAGACAATCAATCAAACAACAAAAGATGTATCTGGGGAAAGCAACTACTCAAAACCCCACTATCTGTATATTCCATAATGTCAAGACCATGAAACAAAAAAATTCTATTCTTTACACTAAGAAATCTTTGCACTCTGTTGACTTTATCACTCCACGAACTTGCGAAAAAGCTTCTTTTGCACACATTTCTGTCACAAGATCCACGCACAAAATTGTGCTTCTAGTTGCTTGGTCTCACCAACTCGTTCTCACCAAAAACAATGATTAAACTTGTGCCTTCAATCCTTATTTTAAAGAAAATGTTCTCTAATTAATGAATGATTTATTTTAGGCCTTCTTTTGACTACATGCACTATCTGTACAATATTCTAATGATAAAATTGATATTTATCTTCCATTTAACCCCAATATCAACTGGGCCTTCCTTAGAACTGATATGAAAAAACTATTTATAGTGAATTATCAGTTAATTGATTAATTGTTGCTTGTGAATTAAATCAGATTTAATTCACTAGACCTATCTCTAGCTCATATCTCAGTTAGAACGAGTCAAACTGATTTTAACTCAATTAATTGAGTTAACTAATTACAATTCACAAATATCTGTAAATGGACCCCTTTAAATCATGTAAATTCCTCTACATGCACCCTCTTAGACCTATAACTTGAATTTCCTAAGCTAACTAAGTCTTCCTGACTCAATTAGCTAATACAAGTTGTCATGAGATGAAATTACAATTTTTTTCCAATTTAATTGAGGGAAAATTAAATCAGAAGCCCCCTATGGTGCCATTTCTGGGTGCCATTTCTGGTTTCGTTTTTCAATGTTTCTTGTTGCCAATTTCAACACTATATATCTCCTTGGAGGTAATTCTAAAATTTCATAAACCACATATGAAAATTCCTTCAATGTTGATTCATCCTCCAAACTTGATTGTTGATCCATAGTTGGATCGTCCAAGTGAGCTGCAAAGATTTGAAACCCCTTTCTAAAAACATTCTTCAAATGCATAAATGATATTTCCCTAATGGATATTAGCCTTGTTATACCCTAGAATTGCCTCTGTTGTCCCTCATTATTAAAACAAGTAAAATATTTATTGTAGTAGTCAAAAATTTCATGGTGTTTTTCTACCCACGGTCCATGCGAATTAGACAGTCATAAGAACCCGATGATATCACATTCAATTATTCTCTTGTGTTTAGCACATTCATTTTGATAGGACATTCCTTCACTAGCTCTGTGATTTTCTTCTTTGCATCTATAACTAATTGTACCAACCATTCCCTACAATGCCTGGTTTTCTTAAATTGTTTTTTTTCAACGAATTTTGGACCAACATAATTATAACTAGCTATAGAGTCAATTAAAATTGTAATAGGTTGATTTTTTATATTACCTTCAATTTCAATCATGTGTTTCTGGTGCTCGGGCTTACTATTATCAAGTGCTACATAATGGGCATGCTATTGTCCACACCTTCCACTGTATTTGTAGTTTTTATATTGTGTGTAAACCTTATCTTTCCTATTATATGAGGAAAATCCCTACATTTTTGATCTCCTTCACAAGCCCAACAGTTAATGGGTTGGAACATGGGTTTTTACTTTGAAAATTTTCCCCCTCTTGGCTCATTAAGGGTTGGTGATGTATGTTTATTTACCTGTGAACTATTCTTGAAATGTTAGGGTTTAAACCTTTTCTTCCTTTGTTCCATAAAATTCCTCTTCTTGATGTCCAAATCCCCTTAAAGCACTTATTTGTTCTTGTTATTTTCATATAGTTGCTTTGTCTTTCTCATGGTTTCATCTAGGGTTTTTGGCTCATCAAATTTTAGATTTTCACCATAAAAGTATGGCAACCTACTAACATATCTTTGTATATTTAATTTTCCATCTTTGAAGAAATTAACATACCTCGACAACTTAGTAAAATTTTTAGCATACTCCTCCATGGTCATGTTCTCCATCTTGAGCTTGAAAAATTCCTACATTTTCCTCTCATAATAATGCTCAAATAGATATTTCCTTTGGAAATATTCCTTAAATTTACTCCATGTAATTTTTCTCTCATCCAAGTGCTTCACTTCCTCGAGTTGTTCCCACAACAAATTTTCCTTTCCTTTCAGATGATAGATGGAAATTTTGGCTTCCAAATTGGTCGAATAATTTTATAGCTATAGCTACTTCCTCATTTCCATTAACCAAGTATTAGTTTCCTCTCCTTTCTTATGCTCCCCATTAAAGGTGGAAGGTTTGATTTTCTTGAGTTCCTCTTACAATGTATTCAGGTCAAACCTTCTCCTTGGCTTTCTTACTAGTGATATACTTTGGCTATTTCATAATTCTGAGGTAGCATGAGCCCTCTTGGTTGACCCTCTTGGACTATGGTAATGTTTCTAGGAAACACTCTTATAGTGCCTTGATTTTCAAACACATTTTACTTTGACCTTTGAATCATATTCTTCTACCTACCTAGAATCAAGTAGCTGGTCTAATTTCATATATAATTAATTTGAAATATATAAAACATGGGTGCTAATCTATCATTTCTCTCTCATTATTCTCTCATTATCAACTTTGTAGCTGAGCACCTCCATTTTGAGACTTCTCATAGTTTATTCCAAATATTTTTCCTGTAGTCTACCGATTCCATGCCCATTTTATTTTGTACTAACATTTCCCATGTTGACATTCATAATTATGACCTCCTCTTCTCGGTTATAGGATTGTTGAGCATCTTCTTCTCCTCGTTCTCATGTTAAAAATTCTAGGGAAATATATTGATTTCTAAACAGTAACAATTACTTGTGATTATATATATGGAATCCTTTCAACAATTACTAATTCTTCATCAAGAAACTATACTTCAAAAATTGAATTATACAGGAGTAAGAAAGCAGAGATCAGAGTGCATAATATCAACACAATGATCACCATGGGAAAACCCACTTGGGGTAAAAACCCAACAACTTATTTCCTTAGAGAACCAATCCAATAAGAGATGTCAAAGTCAAATATTTTGGTCAAACTAACCAACATTCACCAAGTGTCCATGTCATCCCTCCTCCAATTGAACATATAATATGTACCTATGAAATATTTGGCCCCTTTTCATAGACATTAATCACAAGTTCGTACCTCTAGCACAATAGCCTCCACAGGTTCAAACCCCTGTCACAGATGATCTCCACAGGTTTGGACCTTTTTCACAAACGACTTCCACAGGTTTAGACCACCATGCAAATGTAATGTATTATAGAATTTGGACCTCTCTCATATAAATGAACCACAGAATTATATGCCACTAAATGCATGGTATGAGTCACAAAATTTCGTCCTTCTAGAGAATATGTATACCACATAGATATTTCGTTAAACCAAGATACTTCTTCACCTTTTCTCTTCTTCTAAATTTGATTTGTATGCCCATAACTGTCTTTTTTTATGCTTGTGTGAGTTATTCCTTTGGGTAGGAAAAATATCACTTCATGAGCTAAAATGGGTGTCAATATTGGTTGATCCAACTTGAAGGAGATGGAGGGATGACTTGAACACTTGGGGGCAAAATATCACTTTTAAATTTTTTTCTTTTTATTTTGATAGATAAAAATAATGATTTTCTTATGAATAAGTACATCAATATGAAGATCTATCATAGATACATATTCAACACTCCCTCTATCTAGGGAGGTATTCATAATGACTATCAATATCATCTCAAGTTCACAACTTCTTTAACGAAAGATAAATATTAATACAAGCATCATCATCAATAACATAATAACCAACATCAACATAATAATGTTTCACCATAAAACATCTATAGACATAGTCTAGGTGAAACACCATAGGCCTCACCAAATATAAGAAATATCTCTCTAGAAAGATATTAAATCATGATACTAGGATGCTACAACCTCTTTGGCTATTCTCCCTAATCCAAATCAAAGTGACATAGGGACGAATTCCCTAATTAGGTCACTATGCAACTTCTTTGGCTATTCTCCCTAATCCAAATCAAAGTGACATAGGGATGAAATCCCTAATTAGGTCACTATGCAATGACATAGGGAGAATTATTTTCCTCTACTGGACCATTTTCCTATACATGTCAAAATGAGACGAGGACTACATCCCTATTTAGGTCACTATACGATAACACAAGAAAATGTCTATCCATCGGTCATTTTTCCTAATTTGGTTCAAAGTGACATAGGTACTATAGCCCTAATCAAGTCACTATACAATGACACAAGAATAATTCCAATCCATCATACCATTCTTCCAAATTAGGCATATTTACTTGACATAGGGATAACCTCCCTAATCAGGTCAAAGTAGATGACACAAGAATAATTCCAATCCATGACACTATTTAATATTTCAAACCATTATCCCTAATTATATTCAATGTAATTGACACATGGATATAATCCCTAATATTGGTCAAAGTACATGCCACGAGGAGAAACCATATACATGATGCAATCATCAGTCCCTCTCAATCAAAGAGGCATTTTCCATAAGCCCAATCTTGTCACATAAGTACACAAACTTCCCTTTAGCAAGATTCTTCAACAACATATCGATTATCTACTCATTAATTGAAATATATATTCGAGCTTCACTACTCCCTTCTATAGAACGTGTGTCATCATGGTCATAACTTGTACTTGATAAAAACTTGCAAGTAACCTTTTAATCTATAATGCTTCTCAACTTGCTAATTCATCTGCAATATATATTGCCTTTGTCATACTACTTCATTCTTATCCAAGAAACTATAACGGAGTCCAAAATAGAAGAAATATCTTGATGAAATCCTTGTAGCTTCATATGAACCATCATCATAGATGCTTTCAAGTCACCCTAACTAGGTTCTCCCTCTCACACTGAAAATCCATCATTAAGGAACCTAAGGTCATAACAAAGATTTCTGACCACTCCCTCTAGAGGCAATAGTTTCTCCCTTTGACACATGATTCTTACAACTTCTATAAAGATAAATCATATATAGGATCATCCTTGATCCATGCAGTGAAGCTGAAATCTTCTCAGAATCGCGGGGCTTCTTTTCATGCCATTCAAAGAACTTAGGAAACTATTACAAATGATACAAATTTCTTGACATTATTCACTCCCTCTTTTAGGGAGAACCTTCAAAAATATTTCTTCCATGATTCCATCTACTACATGTTATTTTTTGACTTCTCTTTGGCATACTTCAAACAACCTGCTCCCTCTTAACTTGGGTTTTATCTAGTACAATATCCTTAAAGTAGAAATTCTAGAATTTTTTTCTATATTTTCTTCCTTCTTCCACTTCATCCATCCACTTTCAAAGCCTTTACAACTTTATTACGTACATGAAATCATCACATGAAACCATGGAAGAACAATTACAAACAAGAAAAAATTCAAAGACAAGAGACTAACTTATAGTAAAATAATAATAATAAGGATAATCAAATAAGAGGGATATAACATACTTATTTGTTGAGAAAAATGTTAGCTCCTTTTTAATATTTATACTTCTTACATCATGTTGATGCCTCGGCAACAACATTGGGGAAAACCACCTGGTCAAGGACTTAAAAATTGTCCGTTATCAATTTGAGATGGTGGCTCTGACTCAATTTATGGGACTAGTTTCCCAATGAAATATAATTTGGTGGATGGGTGGTATTTTAAATTATTGTGACTTGATAAATGGGGGGTGATAAAAAGCTTAAAATAAAATAAATATACCTATCTCTATCCCGGGATGATTTATATTTCTATGTGATTCAAAGAGATGATATTTCAGTGAATGCAAATAAAGATTCAACAAACACTTAGAGAGATGAAAAACAATTTAAGATAATTGAATTAATTAAATGTTTAATTAAATCAATTGAATAAGCATATATCGCATCTATTTATTGCATGTATTGAATAGGTATAAAAAATTGGCTATCAAACATGTTTAGAAGTAAATTAATGATAGATTGTGTTAAAAGGATACATATAACTAAAAATCATAAGAAACGTTAACTATTTATCATTTGAAATAGAATATTAACATAAATATAAAAGTACCATTTATATGCTAACTCTACTCATTTGAAAAACAATATTTGGTCTAGCCTTTTCTATTAAGAAAAACTTTAAGAGTACAAACGTGCAACTTCTGTAAAGTCTTCTTTTAAAAATTTCAAGACCCTTTCTTAAAATATGTGAACAGGTTTCTATAATAAAATAAAGAGTACAAAAATATTAATTACATAAAGAGTTTAGGAGATTTAAACCATTCTCATTAAATTAAGTGAAATTTTAAACATAAACATAATTTTGTGGGATGGCTCACTTGAAGATTGCATCACTGTCTCATTATCCATTTGTTCTTTCAGTTGAAGGATGTTGATCATAGGCTGAACCTCAGGAGGTTGGACTGGCCTGATGCACAACTATCTTGTATAGACCACATATAATAGTGGATAAATCATGTAAGAGGAAGTATTTGTTAGACAACGCAACATTAGCCATTGGCTATGTGGCTTAACCAAATACTTCCAATACTTTTCTGAGTCCAGCTTCTTCAATTTTCTGATGCTTTCCTCTTTTACCTTGGGCATTTCCTACCATTTTCTTATTAAATATTTACAATAGGTAGAGATTTAGGGGAGCATTTATCAACCAAATTAGCAACAATGATATTCTGGCTAACTGTTTCAACAATGTTGTTAGCAAAATCTTTGGCTCTGAAAATTTCCCTTTCAACTTGTTTTAATTGTTTGTCCCAATTAGTAAATAAGATTTATTTTTGGAATCTTCAATCCTGGGAAGATTGGCCATTGGCCTTCAGTAGTATCTTTCCAGGTGGCATACTGTGATACATTGTCATAAATCTCATCAAAGCTGATCATGTGGTTTGCTACTTGATTCATCAGTGGATCACTTTTTTCACATAGTTTAATAATACTATACAATTTTTGGAAGAAAACAACTTGTTGTTGGGACAAAAAGGTCTTTAATTCCAAAGCTTCCTTCTTGAATTCATCTGCATTGGGATTTTATTTCCATTTCTCAACAATGAATTGCAATTGATGTATTTGATTATCTTTAGCACCAAATTCAGATTCGTGTTGCAGCTTTAATTGATCTAGCCTTTGTTGGAGTCATGATAATTGTGCTTGTAATTGCTGATTAAAACTTTGTTTCTTTACTTGCAATTCCTGTTCCAATTGAAGGATTTTTTCATCATTTTCCTTTAATAATTGTTGAACTTTAGTGGCCTTGTCTATAGTGGTGGATGTGTATGATCCTCCAAACTGATTCAAATGAGTTAGATCTTGAGATGGATCTACTTGCGAATATTTCAAAACTACATCCATAGGGACATCTCCGGGAACAAGGATTTGTGACTGTTCTATTCTCCTCCTTTTCCTCTACCTTCTCATGAAATATTTATGTATGGGATTATAAAATAAATATAAAGTAAAAATTTCTTCAATTTTCAATACAGTCTCTAAAGTAGGGTAGGCTGAGATAAATTCTACTTGTTTTATGTTAAATTATTTGTCAGTTGACCCAACAGTAAATGGGTTCTGACTTTTACCTTGAGGTGTTTCCATTTCTTGTTGATGATCAATGATAACCATTTCTTGTTGTCCTTGAAGTTGTTGATTAAACTCCTTCCATACATCATTTAAGTCACTTGGAAACTATGGATCTTTGGCTTGAACTCCAGTAGACTTCTCTTCATTTTTTCTGCTAAGAACTTCAATATTGTTAGGTGGTTTCTCCTTTTCCTGCTCTTTCTGTTGTTTTTCCTTTTGTGACATGGGTTGGGATACCTCTAGTATATTTAAAGGAATCCCTTCCAATATTTTATTTCTATAATGCTTGAATTTTGAAAGCTGTTGTGGATTGAAGCGTGAGGGTGATAATTTTTGTACTGCAGAATAAGTGTTGATTGACTCAAACAAGTCATCAAAATAATCATCCTCATGCACAAATGGTCTGATTTTCACTTTAGTTGTGAAATCGAAGGAAACTTTGTTTGAGTCATATTACCTATATTAAATTGTAAACATTTTCAAGCATTGGATTTGATTGAACTCTAACCCTGCATGCTTGCAATTGTCTAATGCATAGACACCACAATGAATAGGAAAAGAGGGCCACGAAGCTTTCTTTTCTTCCTTCAAAAACTTAGTCAATCCATTACCAACAGTCTAATAAGTGATTTATCTTGTGAGAATTTTATTCAGAACATGCAATGGTAGGACATGTGGTTGAGCTAGGCATATAAATAATATGACATAGATAAATAATTCTTCACCAAACTATTTTACAATGGAGGTGAAGCTTCGTGAGCTTCCTTGGATAATTTGGGACATTTCCATTAAATACAACTTGAAATAATGGGAGCATCACTCAATGACATATTTTGTGGAAATGCATTTCATATCTTGATTCCCATATAATACTATGATATACATGAATGGGAGTAGGGTCTTGGGTAGTCCATTTCCAACCCATGGTTGGAAAATCGTAGGTAAAACATACAAAATCCATAATGTAAGCACTCATGTAAAATGGAAGAAATATTTTAGATGAAATGGAATGAGTATTTCTATATTAAAAAATCTAGGTGGCAATATTAATGGACAAAATGGTTCCCAAGTCCATGATATAAGAATTTCTAGTCGCTTGCATAAGGGGAACCCATTCAACTAAGAATTTAGTGGTATCGAGTTGGATGGAAATTCTGGACATCATTGTAGAAATATAACAATAGGGACTAGAAAGTGAATTAGTGGAATACATACTCTTATCATAATTTTATGCCTGTTTGGGTTATTCCTCCATTTCTTTATGGGGTTTTACTTTACTTCATTATCCTTGGAGAATTTTTCTAGAAATTATTTATCATATACCTTCTCTGAGTCTAGAATGTGGTACATTTTATTCAAATATTCAGCTCTAAAATATCCTATCATTGTACCTCTTCTTGTCAGGAAAGTTATGTCTCCAATATTGAGATTATCGATTATCCATTTTACCATATCATTATATGGTAAAATTTTGGGGCGTGTAGCAATCTGGTGTATAAAATATTTGGAAACCTCTTATATCATAGATTCTGAAGAATCAAAAGCATTTGTGGTATCTTCTCTTTTAACCCTATGGGGTTTCTCATCTTTAAATAATCAGTTCATTTCTTCCCAAGAGGAAGAACCACCGTAGGGCGCGCATGTCGTGTCTATGAATAAGGGGAGCATCTCTGATACTTCACTAGAAGAATTTTTAGGATTAGTGGGAGCCATGGGGTTTTTGGATTTATTTGTGGCCTTTGAAATTTTTGAAGAGATCTTCTTGTTTGGACATGCCTGCGAAAAAATCAATAATGATTAGTAAAAAAGGGGGGAATCTTGTTACAATAAGAAATTCTTGTAATAATGGAAATAATTGGCGAATGATACTTGGCAGGTGGATAATCCGAAAATTCAATACTCTTGCGGTCAAATCATTTTTGGAGACTTGAGCAATTAAACTGTTTAAGTTATGACATTAACGAAAAGCATGGGTTGATGTGCCTGCATAATAATTTAAGAATTTAAATGAGATATTTTCACATAATAGATCTTATTCATGTGTGAAATTCTTAAAATTTCAGATAGTCTCTTTTCACTGATTGCGATATCGCAATCGCGATTTCGAAGGAATTGGACAATGGGCAGAAGTGGTCATGTAGCGAGAATGTGATGCAACGGATTACATCACATCAGGGAAATGTGAAGGACAGATTAAATGTTGTGATGGAAAAAAAACAATATGCGATTTGTGATTGATTATGTGGTGATGGTGGGTCCCATGATTTTACTTTTGTGTAATATTGTTTGGATAAAAAAACTTTTTCCTTTATTAATGTTCTTTATTCTTTTTTCACATCGCAAATCATTTAGAGTGGCTTTTAGAAGCCATATGTCATTCATGTGACCTTGTGATTGCGATTTACTTGCATGTTTGTTTAATATTCTCTGCTTCAGTGTACTTTAAACAAAAACTCATCGTTTTAACCGTACTCATATTTCTATTTTAATTTTTTCACTTAAGGGTTTTATTCGTTCTAGTCTAAATTTTCTTAAAAGGGTCCCCATTATTTTTCTAAGGCATATTTTTAAAATAATGGGGGTTGTTGAATAGCACAACACATCCATATGCAACTTTTTCCATGCCATCATTCATATGCCATTTCCTTCCTTTCAAGAGATAATGTTTATTATTTCATCCAAAACATAGAATTAGTTCTAAATTCTATGGTTTTATCCACAAAACCTAGATATTTCTTATTCAAGAATTTAAATTTTATAGGGACTATTAAATAGTTTTAATATGGGTTCTAAATAATTTCTAATTTAATGTGAGGGACCTCATTAGATCCCTCTTACTTCTAGACTACTTGTATCAATCCTAGTAGTAACGGTCTTTAACATTAGATGTTAAAGCATTTGAAGAATCATTATTGGGTTTCTTCTCATGGGGATCTTCATCATCATCATTTCCCTTCCTCTTCTTACCCTTTTATGCTTTATGAAAAATATTTTTATAAGGTGAAAATTTGTGACATCTATAACATCATATTTTGGACAAATATTTCTTTCCTTGGAGATGGGATATTTTACCTTCATTCTTATTTTCAAACTTATCCCTTCCATACTCCATCTTGTTTTTACAGTAAAGAGTTGAGATTCTCATTCATCATGTCTTTGGATTTTAACTTTAGTAATAATGCCAGATTAATCTTGAGTGCAATTGGTCCATAATTATTGAAATCTTGGAGTATCCTTTCTAGCAAGAATGTCAGTAGAGAATGAATCCCATAAATCTTCTAGGCCATTGAGGTGAGTAGTGATTAATTCAAATCCATAAATCGCTTCACCCATACTTTGTAGCTAATCTCCTCTGTGACAATTATCATGGATTAGGAGGCCAGTGGCTCATCTATTAATATTTTTTCTTCATGGAGTTGATTTCTCAAAGACATATTTTGACAAATGTTGTTAATTGAAAACAAGTTAGCAAGAGTGTCATACAATTCCTTTGATGTAGCTAATTTTGAAACAAATGGAATCAAATGATCCTTAAGAGATTTAAATAAGATTATTTGAGCCTTTAATTCATCATTTATAAAAATTTCTTTCATATTGTCATCATCATCATCAACTTGTTTAGGTATTTTTCCTTGGACATATTGTGACACTTCATGTTCTTCTAAGACAGGGCCAATCCTATTCTTCCATGCTTTAAATTTAGAGGCTCCATAAATTTTGTTGCCCTCCTTGCATATAGGATTCATTTGCTCAGAAATATTGGACATATAGATAAGATATCCCAGCAGGAGAGAGATTGATCCGACAAGATGTGATCTTCAACTTTCTTCCTTCACCAAAGTTTTGATACCAAGTTAAAAATTCTAGGGAAATATACTTATTTCTAAACATTTAGAATTACTTTTGATTATATATAAGAGATCCTTTGAACAATTACTAAGTATTCATCAAGCAACTATACTTTATAAAATAAATTGTACAAGTGTGATAAAGAAGATATCACAATGCACAATATCAACATAATGATTACCCTAGGAAAATCCACTTGGGGTAAAAACACAACTTATTTCCTCAGGGAAGAAATCCAACAAGAGATTTCAATGACAGAGATTATGGTCAAACTAACCAACATTCACCAAGTGTCCAAGTCATCCCTCCTAAAATTGAACATAGAATATATACCTTTGAAATATTTGGTCCTTTGTCACAGATATTAACCATAGGTTTAGACCTCTGCCATAATAACCTCCACATATTCGGACCTCTGCCACATATAATATCCATAGCTTTGGACCTTTGTCACATGTGATTTCCATAGGTTCATACCTCCTTCCACATGTAATGTATTACAGAATTTGTACCTCTCTCAAATAAAAGAACCATATAATTATATTACACATAATACAAGGTACGAGTCACAAAATTCCATCCTTCTAGAGTAGATGTCGACCATGGAGATAATTCATTTAACCAAGAGACTTATATACATTTTTTTTGCATCTAAATTTGATTGGTATGCCCATAATTGTCTTATTGTATTCTTGTGTGATTTATGCCTTTGAGGAGGACGAATAACTCTTACTTATAACCACTTCATGAGGTCGAATGGGTGTCAATATTGGCTAATATAAGTTGAAGGAGATGGAGGGCCAAGTTGAACATTTGGGAGCCAAAATTAAATTTTAAAAATTGTTTTATTTTTTGTTCCCTTTATAAATACAAACTTTTGGTTTTCTTGTGAACAAGTACATCAATATCAAGATCGACCATAGCTACAAATTCAACATTTTGGGTATTTTGGGTATTTGCTAGTAATCCCTGTATTGGTTCAAATCTTCCTTAGTTCGCATTGGATGTGAACTAGCTTTCCTAGCCTATTTTTACCATTGGCACACATGCAAGTAACCTTTCTACATGTAAACCCTTCCTTGTTATTCAACCATTCACATGGATATTTCACTTGTTCAAAACCCTATTAGATTAGCTGCCACATCATCATTCTACAAAGGCCCATGGATTTGACCCGTAGCTTGCAATGAGCCATTTTTACATTATAATTTTTTTTGTATATCTAATAAAAACTATGATATATTTCCTAAATTTTGGCCCACGTCACAGACCCCCAATCCATTCTTCACCATGTGTGAAATTTGGGCTTGACCCACACTTGGGCCTACCTACCCCCATTGACTTGTGCTCCACTAGAGATCCTAGACCTCCATACCTCCACACTAGAATTTTTGTGGTGAACCCAGACATATCCGACATCTGAGCCACCAAAATACTCCTTTGTACATGCTATTCAAAGCTATGCCCACATCTAGACCTTCGAACTAGTGAGTTTTCACATTTCACTAGAGATTCCCGAACCACGACTTCCATGCTAAATTATGTTGCATCACACTTAACCTTGGCCCCACATTTGAGCCTCCATACTACTATGCATCTAGACATCCCACGACGTGCACGATTATTAAAACTGTGGGATCTTGGGCCTCGGTCTAGCATGGCCCCCAAATCCAAGTTTGATTATCACTTGTATAGAACCAAGTCTAGCCCATTTGGGGTTCGACCAAATGGAAATAAAGCTCTTGCCATTCACCCTGAACGCCTGGACTCCTATACTAAGCTAAATATGGCCACCAAATAGAGATTTTTCTACCTTATTGAACCAACATGATTTTCTAGGGTTTTCTTAATTTGTTCCACAAAATTAGTCAGCCATTTGACCAACACTTGGTTCTACCCAAACTCTCATAATTACCACTTTGTAATCATAGTTCCAATGGGGATTTTCTTGAAAACCAATGGGAATTTCCCATAGCCAAGAAAATGAAAAATTATTGTCGGCCTTGTATGATTGTACTACGTGAATTTATCCTTATGTGGCTAAATTTCACCCACAAACCTTCAAGTTCCAAACTATGATGACCCTTACACTCTGCTCGGTACCCCATTAGAGAAATTTTGAGGTAAAAAAATGGGCCTCAAAACAAAAGGTTACAATCAAAAGTAACTTTATAAGAACCAATAGGATTCAAGATGATTATTTCAACCATGGGGGATGATTCACCATTTTTGGAGTAAAAAAGTAAAAATATTAAAAAACTAAAAAAAATTGTTTTTTCAACTTGTATTTTCAACTTATCTGCATATTATTTTACTCAAATTTCAAGTGAGGCCACTCATTGGATGCGAAATTTAATTCCTCATCCAAGGAGTACCCATGTTGCATACATTTTTTCATGTATTTCTCATTTTTCATGTACTAAGGTTCAACGAAAGTATGCAACCTGGGTACTCCGTGGATGAGGAACGAAATTATGCATTCAACAAGTGTTCCTACTCAAAATTTGAGTAAAACTATAGGGATATAAGTTGAAAAAGTATATTGTTACCCTCTAAGATTTGATGATGTAATCTAATATTATTTTATTCTTTACACTATTATTTTACAATACTCTTTAGGAGGCCCATTTCAGACCTGAAAATTTATGTAATGCTTCTATGGTACCTACTCTAAAATTTTATTGGAATTTCCACCATTTCCACCACTATAACTTTCATTAAATAGTTGGTGGGTAACCTGTAAGAAAAATTGTGTTCATTTTCAGTCCAAAAATACCCAATGCTACAACTTGGGCTTTGATACCACCTTGTAACATTCCCAGCCCCTTGTCAGGAAATTCTACCACACAACTACAATTGGGTACTACCAATTTATCAATGGAAGCATCAATTATTCATACAATTACAAACCCTGACTCATTTCCAAAGCCATTATGACCACAATAGCACACAATTGGTCCTTTGTGTCCACTTAATACACATGTTTGCCTCTAAATATTTGTACCAGAGCTCTCAGGTTTTATACATGTACCTCACATAAACCTATGAATTTATGCAACATAATTCTACATGCACAATCGATGCAATACCCAAAAAAATATAAATTAAATTAACCATTCAGTAATTCATATTCACTACTAAATCTTGACACAATTTTCGATGATACTTTGCCATTCTTGCGATCACGCCTTGTACCTATAATGACAAAAGGAGATTTCAAAAAGAAATTTTTCTAGTGCAGTCATACTTTTGACCCCTTCCTGTAATTATAATTATAGTGATAGGCATCGCCAAAGCATCCACACCTATTCGATGCAAAAAAATTTCATAATTTATCATGGTTGCAACATTTGTGTTGTTATAAGCGGTGTCACAATACCAGCAAGACCAAATTTTTTTATAAGAGATATTTCAACGACCCCTTCATAATTGTGACATTGTATCTGTTAGAAGAGGAATCACAAGTCCAATGGGATCACCATTTTTTAAAAATATATTGTAAAAAACTCACAATGGTTGCAACGTTGCAGGCATCGTAAGAGGTGTCACAAGGCTGACGGAATGATTTTTTTTTAAATATATTGCAATGAGATTATCATGGTTGTGACATTACTGTCATCAGAAGAGGCATTTTAAGACCAACATGCACGCTAATTTTTTTAAATATATTGTGACAAACTCACCATGGTTGTGATGTTGTTGTTGTCAAAAGGTGGGTCGCATGACCAAAAAGCTTGTAATTTTTTTAAAAGGTATTGCGGTAAACCCACTACGATAGTTCTCCCATTATAAGTGGTGTTACAAGACTAGCACACTCACCAAGATAAAAAAAATGTGATGAACCCAACATGTTTGTGAAAATATTTAGATTAATGTGTGTGTATGTTGGGATCATATCGTAGTTCATTTCATAAGGAAATTGATCTATTGGTCTTCCGATGTGTCAATATGATCATAGGATAAACTATGATGACCCTTCAGAATGACTTGGATTACAAAACAACCCATCATCATATCTATGGTCCTCATTCATCGTGACAGGTCTTATTTGTTACTAACAGGTTGCTAAAAATGGAACGCCGGAAATATAACTACTCTACATGTGAGTTGGGAAGTGAATGTGGCAAGAAAGTGTCATGTCCCAAGGAATGGTTATTTCTCAATTATCACAGGAATGGGAAATTTATCTTTAATGGTGAGCTTATTGAGCTCCCTATAATCTAGACACATGCACCATGATCCATCCTTCTTGTATACCAATATTACAGGAGTAGAGAAAGAACTTTGACTAGGTTGAATTATACCAGCCTCTAACATTTCTGCAATCATACGTTCAATTTCGCTCTTTTGAACATAAGGATATCTATAAGGCCTGATGTTTGGAGGAACACTTCTAGGAGTCAAATGAATAGCATGATCATGATCACAAATTGGTGGGAGTCCTTTGGGATTTTCAAACACCTTGGAATGATTTTCCAAGACTTTTTGGAGATCTGTAAAATTAGATGATTTTGATGTTGGAACTTCTAGTGAGCATAATTGTGCAATTACACCTCATTGTTCTTTGTTTAGAAGCTTTGTCATGACATTAGAGCTTATTATATTTCCCTATTTCCCTATAATACCCCATAATTCAACTTTGTTACCTTTTGAAAAAAATTTCAAGAAAAGTTCTTGAAAATTAAAATCTACCGTCCCCAAAGATTGTAACCATTGTACTCCTAGTACAACATCATCACCTCCCATAGGAATTGAAAGAATTGGACTATTCAATACATATTCCCCCATGGTTATTTTGATATTATGGCATTTTCCAGAGAAATTTATAGTTCCTCCATTTGCAACCATCACTTGACATTCTCGTGCTAGGTATAGGAAATAATTCAATTCCTTGGATACCTTACAATGAATAAAATTATTGGTACTACCTGAATCAATCAACACTATTACCTTTTTCTTCTTGATATGTCCTTCTATCTTAAGAGTTTGAGGAGTGTTAATTCCTGCCAATGCATTACATGATCTGGTCAGACTCATTTCTTCCTCTTCTAGGGTTGGTTCCTGGTGTATACCCTCTTCTTTTGAAAATTCTTGTTCATTTTCTTCTTCCTCTTCACAACCTATGTAGAATAATTTCTTCTCAGCACACTTATGACCTTTAGTGTATTTTCTATCACAACTGTAGCAAAGCCCTTTTGCTATTTTTTCTTCCAATTTTTGTGGTGTCAACCTTGTAGGTTGTGGAAATCTAGGAGTAGCAACACTTCCCTTTTTAAAGAAGTGAGTGGTAGGATTCCTTGTCACCATAATTTTACATTCTATTTTTCTTGCCAACCTGAATGCCTTCTCCAATGAATCAGGTTCCAAAACACGAACTTCATGTTGGATGTTATCCTTTGAAGTACCTATGAAGAGATCAATCCTGTGTTCCTCCATAATATTAGTTACCCTTATATTCAATTTTTGGAAGTCCTCGATGTGCTCCCCAACTGCACACTTTTGTTTGAGCTTTATCAATTGCCTAAAGAAGGTGTTGTTCTTTTTTTCCTCATAATGTGCTATCATTTCCTCCGTAAAAATTGACCAAGTGAAAATTTTTTTATGGGAGAAAAGCCATCGATACCATACAAATGTATTTTTTTCTAAATGTAAAGTTGCGATGTGTACCTTTTGTGTGTTTTGCACATTATTGAGATCAAAATAATGCTCCATTTGTAGTATCCATGTTAGAGGATCCTTTTCATCAAATTTCCTAATATCTATTTTTGGAATATGGTGGTTCTCCCTTCCAAAATTATAGTTTATGAAATCAGGATTAACATTTATTTTGTTCTCATCATGAGTTTCATCTACTATCTTTTCACCATTAGGAAACATTTCTTATATCAACTTTGTCAAACCTTCCATGTCTGATTCTAGATCCTTCTTCATGTTTTCCATTTTTTCATCGATATTAGCTTCCATGTCATCAATATTAGATTCCATGCCAGCTTCCATGTCATTCTTCAAACCATCCATCTTAGATTCCACGCCTTTCTTCAAACCATCCATCTCAGTTTCCATGCCTTTCTTCAAAACTTCCATGTCATTTTTTGTTTCTCTTTGCGAGAGCGAAATTTGTTGCCCTTTCTCTTGTAATTTTGATATGTCATGTTGCCATTCTTTGTCTTCATGAGTCATAGTAGAGCCTTCTAAAGGCTTAATGGGTGTTGAATTCTTTTTAGGGGCCATTTTAGAATCCAATACTGATATATACTCTACAATATGCCCTTGGAATCAATTCAACTTGATTCTTAAAACAAGACTTATGCAATTTGGAAAAATAAACACGCACCTTTTACCTGCTTTTGAGGAGATCGATATTGAAATTGAATTATCTCTATAATTATAGATTCTCAATATCTGAAATTCAACCTTGTAGTAGCACTCTAAAGCTTCTTTCAAATGCCACAAGTTTGATCTAATTTGGATTCTTCAAGGCAAATTTATGTCCAATCTCCCACAATGACCCAATTGTTGACTGGTTCAGTAGAGCAAACTTGTACGACTTGCCATGTGTCACTGTTTCCTCCTTTAACTCTAAAATTGGTAGACATAAAACTAAAGTCTGTGTACTTACGGTCACATTTTACAACATTCCAATCCGATGCTCAGAGAGAAATAATTATGGATATTTTCCCATGATCACCTCTTTGAGATGAAATTCAGAAGCCTGAAAAATCCGTAACTTCCACAGATCATATCTCCACCAATATTGAGAACCAAGATCTGAAATTTTGCGACGCTATTCCTAAGGATATTAGATTCACACTCTAAACATTTCAGCTTCTTAACCTTCGTAGAAAAAAATTTATAGCAAAAATTCCACGATGACCTGTTTAGGTTAAATTTAGGAGCTTGAAAAATGACCTACCTTCCACAGATCATATTTCCGAACATATTGCGAACCAAGCTCTGAAATTTTGTGATAATGTTCCTCACAGTTTTGGCTTTCCACTCTAAAAATTTCAGCTTCTGAAAATTCGTAGAAAAAAAGTTATAACGAAAATTCCACGATGACCTATTTAGAGCAGCAAAACCTTAGAATCCCAAAGCTCTGATACCAAATGTTGTGAAACCAGCTCCAAAAATAGAAGAAAAGAGACATCAACGCCTTAGAAATAAGCCACTTTGAGGGGGCAACCTCCAATACAATACATGAATGAACAATTCTTGGATGATACAAATTACAAAACCTCCTTTCTATATATAGTAGTCGATGGGGCCACAATGTAATCCTAGCCGACCTAACAATAATAATTTAAGGGCACAATAATAACAATATGGGGGTTACAGGGGTACAATAATAACAATTAGGGGGTTACACTAACAATAATCAGGGACTATACTAGTAATATAGGGACCTAACATTCTTCCTCATCCATCTATGTCAAATCCTTCGACGACATTCCTCGTACTCTTTGATGTCATCATGCCTTTTGTTTTCCCACCTGTTACACAAGGGATTAAAAGGGCTTCCCCGTCCATTATTTTCTTTATCATTTGTTCTAAAAATGATATAAAAAACAACGTTTGAATTCAAAGGTATTTTTTACCTATTATTTTTTACCATTTTGATTGAATATCTCTTTTATATTATTTATTTATTTTTCCTAACAATTATTTATTTCTAACCTCTCCCCTTTAGTTTTTATGGTTTATCCCTATTTATTCCTTTGGTTAGATAAGATTCTCTTCATTATTCAACCTTGAAAATTTGATGAGATAAAGACCCTTGGTTCATACACAGGGTGCCATCAAATAATTCCATCATAGTATAGCAATCATTGATATTTCCACCTCACTTGATTAAAGAGGCATCTCACCTGAGGCATGCCAAGACTTAAAAAAATAATAAAGGATCATATAACGAAATCAATGAATAAATTAACAAATAATATATTACATATATGTGTAATTACAACTCTCACATTAGTAGATGCAATGTAATCATAAAAATAACATAAACAAAATAATAAGGATCATATAATGGAATCAATGAATACATTACCAAATAATATATTACATATGTATGTAATATCAATGCTCACATCAGCAGATGCAATGTAATTGTAAAAATAACATAAACATAAGGTAGCAAGAAATAACAGAAAGCATTATGAGTTATAATCTTAAAATTTTTTTATAGGTTTAGAAAACCATCATCATTCAAGCATATAAACATTACCCACAACCCTTATTTCAATTAACAACTATATTATTAAATTATAGAAGTATATTCATAATGTGTGAGAGCTTAGATAACTATTAGATCAGGACACAAGACAGAACTCAGAGATAGATTAGAAACATCAAGAATTCCTCCAATCATCACAACAACAACATTTCATAATTTTCTCTGGATCTCTCTTTTTTCCATATTTCCTTGAGCCTTTTATATATTTTCTTTCTTTGATCCTGCTTGATTGATATGATCCAATTTGAAAAAATATTGGAGTTTTGGTCCTTATTTCCTTCGATCCTTTCAAATTCTAGTGCGCATATCCTAATTTTATGGCCTCTGCAAATTCCAACATAATTTCTCTTAGTTTCCTTTGCCACTTCTTCCAATTTTTCTCCGTGTCTAGTTATTTTTGCCTTTCACTTCACTTTTTTTGGCAATATTTTCCACAACCATTTTTTGACCAACACTTTGATCAAAATTTTCCAAAATTACTATAAAAAAATGAAGGACCAAACAGGCCCCAAGCCCCAACCATGGTCCATGGACTCACCCTCAAGTCAATATTTTGTTGGTACTTTTACTTCTAATTGTTGTTGAGATGATTCATATGTTGCTTCCCTTTATTAGATTATTGTCTCACTTTCAAGAGAAGGACCCAATTGAGGCACTATTTGTATAAATCTAGCTTTGAAAGAGGAGTATCCATCCATAACATATCTCCATGAATCCATAAGAACAGTAGCTTAATCCATAAAGTGAGGAATATACTCAATAGAAGGTTTTTCCAGGCATGCTGTAATATTCCCAATTAGCTCAAGCTAATGGGAATATACAATTTTGTTTCTTTTTCTTCCTGCAAGAATAAAATTGTAAAGGAGGATAAATTAAACTCTAAAATAGCAAAATAAATCCATGCCCATGTGAACAAGGCTAATTCTGGGTTGCCTAAATAAAACCCCCTTATGTGTGAAAGGGATTGTGACAATTTTCTAGGTCAACAGGACCAAATCCACATCGTTGTTTAGAAAAAATGTACCTCCTAGATGCATAGCACAGATCTAGTTGGAGGCTACACATGTGAAAGGAGCTAAACCTTTGAGGTGGTTTAGGGTTTTCCAATGCTTTCATAATATAAAAGAAAGAGGAGAACAACAGAAGAGGTTTTTTGAACATATTGCCTTGAAAGGATTTTTCTGTTTAGACACTTCTCATTCTCTAGTTTTTTAGCTAAGAATAGTGTTGTTTAGCACTTGGGTGTTCCTGATCGAGAATCCCACCTCTTCCCTCGAGAGGCCACTTGAAAGAGTCTTGCATTTCTTGTCCACTATCAGGCATTTGACCAAGCTTCTACTTCCAACTACAACACGGATCCTGTTGAGCGTTTGGTTGTATTTGTAAGCTATAGCAAGTGGATGCTAGATCTATTCAGATCTAAGCCATTCTAGTGCTTATTTTCAGCGGGAAAGACTTCTATCCCCTTGGAAAGAGTGTATTGGATCATCAAAGCTTTATATCCATACCTTGGCATCAGGCCAAACTATACATCAAGTCTACAACATAGTGTATCTTCCAGGACTGCGTTATTTGCAAGAGAAGAGGTGTAGGGAGTTTTGCAACATTTGAGGAGTGATCTCTAGTGATGAGAATTTGTCTCTCATTGTGGTGATCCATGGATTTCTATTCTTATCCATGTCATATTCAGATATGATATGAATACTCCTATGTAAGCTTCAGGAATTCTACAGAAATCTACAGATATGCTGCATGAGATCTCAGATCTACTCCATATGCTTCATGTTTTGCTAAAAACCCCAAGGGGTATGTAAAATGGAGACATTCTACTATACAGATCTAATATAGATCTAATATTTTGTACACATATCTGTTCTAGATCTGAGTTGTAACCTATAACTACTGTATTCTCTTAAAAATAACGTTTTCAAATCTTTACAATGAAATACATTGTTGCAACAACTCTTTTAGAGGGGTTTTCTCATGAAAGTCTTCCATCTTTCTCTTGTACATTGATTGGACCACATTGTAAATATGATTTACCATTGTATAAGATATTTTTGAGCTATCATATTGGTTTATTTGTGTTTTTATCTAAAACTGTGTTATTTTCTAGGCAGTGTTACTTTGTGTTGCTACAGTCCCATCTTTGGGCAGTTTCCAAGCCATACCAGGTGTGGGAGATTTGTTTAACGCACCTAGTTTGATTTGTTTATGATCTCCTCTTGAATTTAGGTCTTATATTCTTAGATATAAGGGATACAAGGGTTGATGTTTTTTTTTGTAGCACACATTCCTGAAAAAAAAAAATTCAGGCGTGTCTTGCTAGCAGTCCCAATTTGGGGATATTACAGTGGTATCAAAGAAACTATCTTGTCATAGTCGGTGCTTTGTTTAATAGAGAGCCAATATGTATTTTCATGGAAAGAAAATACTGATGAAGAAGAGTGGTTACACTAAAGGTACATAAGAAAAGCGTGAGATCCCTTTAACTGGAAGTTTGCAGAGAGAAGAGCTTTCAAAAACTCTTTCTCAAGCTATGTATGTATTGAAAGAAGAAATATAGGGAATGAAGAGGGAAAGACATGTAGATCCTTCATGAGGATTCTTACATCAAGAAAGCAACAGTACTTCTTACCATGTGTGTGAGCATTTAGCCACACAACTTGATCTACAACATTGGAACATGCCTACTTTCATGTCAAAGAAAGAAGGAAAAGGAGGAAAACCAAAGGAGGAGTCCCTTGGTGATTATCTCCAATAATATGAGTCTCTATCAAATATATTCAAAGAGAATCTCAGTTTCCCATAGTTCTGTCAACTCAAAGAAGCAATATCCAACACCTATAGTAGAAGAAGAGGGTGCCTTTAGCACACTTTGGGTATATTCTCTCTACCTACTTTTGATGGATAGCCTAAAGGCTTAGCCAGGTCTTGGGTAAGGAAGCTTGACACATAATTTTAGCTACGTCTAGTGTTAGAAGAAGAAGCCTTGAGAGTAGCAGTGTTGCATCTTCAAGGAAAGGATTATTCTTGGTGGCTATTTGAGTCCTCTTCCTTGAAGGGGTAAATATCTCTTCTTATGCAAGGTTCACTAGGGAACTAGTGAAAAGATTTTATGTAAGACATTTTGAAACTTCTTGGGGAGAAAAAATAAAGCCCAAGGAATCTAAAACTTTGCATGAGTTTGAAGGATCCATAAATCCAACTCCATTCCTAAACATTGTTGAAAGGGTTGATGATCTGCTGCATGATTTTCCAAAGGTGAAAGGCCCACTTCAGCAAGAACTCTCTTCTCAAGGAGAATACTTGAGGGTTCCTTCTTCACTAAGAGATGAAGAAAAAGGATCTCTTGATGATGAAGCATTCTCCAATGATGAGGAGAAGGAAGAGAAATAGAAGAGAAAATCCTCCAGTGCTGAGACAACAGGAGGAAATCTATTTTCATTTGGAGATGGGGGTGAAGCAATGGCTTCCACTAGAGGGATTATTGCACCTTTGCAAGGAATTCCTAAGGATATTCCATATGGAGGACATGAGCAGCATGTGTCTATGCAAAAGGACAGTAAGACAGAACAAAGGAGGGATCACAAAGCTGATCCACTATCAAAAGTTGGGGCAAATTCTCTAATCAGAGGCACTCTTACACCACTAAGAGGGGTCTCCAAATTTCATGAGACTTCCACACAGAAAATAGAGTTGAAATTTTGTAGTGGAAGCAGGGACATGAGGATCTCATCTATCATGGATATGAGAATGGTGCCTGAAATATCTTTATCTAGTGGCAAACCACCTGGGAGGCCACCTGATTCAGATTTGGTGGGGAAGACCTCACAATTCATAGGTTTATGATACTTGATGACCAGCTGCATGAAGAGGGCTACTCAGTCCAAGGATAAGTCATCTATCATCATGGTAGAATATTTTTTCCTAGATCTTCTAAGCTCAAGCATAAGATACTACAAGGAGCCTACAAAGATTTTTGTTTCAGCCACATGTATTCCATGAGGATCTACAACATCGTCATGAGGAGATTTGATTGGGAATGCTTGAAAGACGAACTATATCAACATTTTCAAGAATTCATGAGCTATGTGGAGTTGGGGTATCAATGGGACTCTATGAAAGAGTAATTTCAGCCATATCTTCCTTCTTTGGAAAGAGGAGAAAGATCCGTGCACAACTCCATGTGTATGTGAGACCTTGTTGGTAAAGGATATGTTCATGTAAATCAAGTTTATTTTTCTGAGTGTACATGCTATTTTACCATTTTTATGCAGTCCATGACTCCTAAAAGGAGCAATGTATCATTTAAATCACATGGCAATTTTTGGGCCATTGTTACACAGTAATTTGTCACCATCCCTGCAATCCCCATCTCGCCCATTGGAGGATTGTTTCTGTGACCAATAATCAGTGTCATGCCTTGCAAATACCATCATTGCATCCCTTTCCATGAGGACAACATTTCTTCTGTTGATCATTTCCTGAGCAGACCCCTAAAAACACCTGTTTTTGCCTTGGCGTTGGTAGCCCATTATGTCCTTGCGCCAATGGGGGAAAATTAACACTGAGCCCGCGCCAATTGGTGCTCTGTCCCAGTTAAGCACCCACGCCAATCTGTTTTTGGAAAGTTTTTTAAAAAAAGAGGTGAAGTTTCGATTACAACAACTTCGTGGATGAGTCATCAGGAGTGGTTTCGACTGAATAACCATGACCTTCCTCCTTTGGCCTCTTGTTTCCACCATATGGGGAACCTCCCGAAGGATAAGGCCTCCCTTCCACTATTGTAGGGATCCCAACCCCCTCCTCTCCTCTATAAATATATCCTTCTTCCATTGATGAAGGGGCGGAATGGCTGAATGGCTGAATAGCTAATCTCCAAGTTTCCAAGAGCCATCAGAGCCTTATGCTGCAAGAGCCTTGATTCATTCCCTTAAGGAAAAATCCAAGCAAGGAGATTATTGTCGAGACATCCGAAGAGAGAGGTTTGTCCTATCCTTGATAGGCTTTTTCGAGATGTGTTCCGATGGCGACCCTCCGAAGGAGAATTCAGCATCAGAGCCAGGTCGTATCCTCCTTTGATTGATTAATGATAAGTGACTATTGGTTATGGTTCCACTCTTGTTGTTGATTATGATGATGATTTATGTATTTTCTGACTGACATATAGTTGCATATACTGGATTTTACGCTTGCGTTTGTTGTGTTTCTTGTGTGTGCAGGTGTCCGGTCATGGAGACCGTGAGGATTGTGATCTACCGAAGCTAAGGAACGTGAGCGCTACTATCTCTACAAGCGAGAGCGTTGGATTCTAGGTAAGCCTTCATTACTAGTTGGTTTATTTGCAATTAGGAACCTGCACTATAGCGTGAACGATTGTTGCTAGACCCAGTCTGGGCTAGTAGGGGATCGCCTCTGTCCGTAGAGGGGATTTACCTCCACAAAAAATTGGTGACTCTACTGGGGATCATCTAGCTTGTTGTTGTTCGACTTTGTAAGCTACAGATGGAGCCTAAAGTTTTCCATATAGCCTTCAAAACGCTATTTCTCTGCATTAGTGAAGTAGATCAAAGCTGCTTTAGTCAATCTCTGGTTTAGTTTATGAACAGAAAACTTGGAGTATTGTCTTCTCTTTTCGGTTGTTTCTCGATTCAGCTTGCTTGATCGGCTCTTTTGGCTGGCTCTTTTCTAAGTGTTTGGCTTTTGGTTCAGCCCCAGAGGATCGTATCTGACCTCTATTTTTCCAAGTTTTCATCCTTTCATGGTTGGCTTGATTGGCGCGGTTTCCACCCTAACAGTTGTGCTAATTGGCGCAGGTTTCCAGTTCATCACTCGCGCCATCCCCTGTCTAGCGCGGATTATAGCCAGACAGTCGTGCCATCTCCTATAGGTGTTAGGTTTTACCCTTTTTTAGAAGTTTCTTTTGGTCAGTACTTTGCTTCTAGGTTTGTTTTAGATTCTTCTTGAAGTGGTGAGTATGTTCTTGGTTGGGAGAAATTCTTTGTTTTTTCATTTTCAGGTGTTGGCGCTTGTTGTCAGTTAGCAACCCGCGCCAATTGGGTATTGGCACTAGTTGTCAGTGAGAAAGTCACGCCAATTGGTGCTAGTTGTGAATGACAAAGTTGGGCCAATTTCAGGGTGTGTGAAAATTGAGACTTTGTCCCTGAATCCTTCACCAGTGTGTCTTTCCCTTCCGGTATTTTCTATATATGAGCATAGATTACATTGCTCATTGTTTGAAATGTCTTCTCTCCATGATTGTTTGATGTAAAAGGGAATGAATGCCTTGCTTTGATCTCTTGCTTTGGAAGTCCTCTTTGTGTTTGACCTCATATGTCTTATCGCCTTTTGAGGGATTTCGTGACGAAGTGTTTGAAACAACGATTGCATTCTTAGTGTTTGTTTACGTCTCTTTTGCATTCATCCTTCATTAAGAAGATTTGCGTTTATTTAGTTTTCCTCTCAAAGTGTTGTTTTTGTTAAAATGCATTAGATCACATTGCATTGAAGGGTGTTTTGATATTTATCATTGAACTTAGATCACATTGTTTAATGATTGAAAGCTAAAAATCACTTTGATTGCATTCTCTTTTATTAAAAGCATGCATTAAGTAGATTCTCGTTTCATCGAAAAATGCATTGAGCGCATTCTTATAATTTAAAAAGAAAAAGGAAATTGTGCATAGATTACAATTTCATAGTTTTCGAAAAAGAGGATTTTGCACAGATTACATTGCATTATTCGCATCGTTGAGTGTTTGAAATTACTTTTGGATAGTGAAAGTCATCTAGTTTGGAAAATTTTCATTTGTAGTGTTTTTGTTTGTTGCATCATTGTTTGAATCTCTTCCCTTTACTAGATAGCATTCATCGAATTGAAAAGTTTTCTTTTCTCATATAGCTGCATATAGGAGATTGTCAGATAACATTCGGTAGGGCCTGAAATTGAGACATAATTGAAGATCAACTATAAAATTTATTCAATTAACCTAAGGAAGCATTGAAACATTAACGAAATATTTAGAAGTCTAGGCTAGAGACGTGTTCCGACGTCTTTAAACCTAGTAGCTATCGTTCGCCTCATGGCTTTAGACAGCACTAGTACAAACATGTGCTCCTCGTACCATCGCATATATAAAGGGAGACCCCACTAGGTTTCTATCCTTTATCCATAGGAAGCTGAGTCTGCCGCCCTATACCCATGATACACCGGACACAACATTCGGGGATATTGCCTGCACGTACGTTAAGTCCTTAGTTGATTTCTCTTTCATTTTGAAACCAAGGTGTATATTGCAGTTCACGGTTATTTGGTACACCCTTTGCCTAACATTCATGAGTATTCATTTCGATATTTTCTGACTCTTTAAATTTGAAAAGGTCATCAAGCACTTGTCCTTTCACGCGTGTTTCCAATCTGAAAGTGATAGAGTCACCTTTTCCCTGTTTCTCAACTCTTAAAAGATGAAACGATAGAGTTTTTTTTCAATGTTTTAAAAATTAACTGCCCACGAAATATTCCTGGTTAAAGTTAGTTTCGTTAGGGTGTTGTTCTAAAGATATTTTTTGATGGCAACTTTTCTGGAGTTCACCAACCAATGAATCCCCTCCGATGGGAATCTGCGTCTTTTTCCTCCTTTTGTAAATGTTGGCGCTCCTTATATGACAATGTTGTCCCTTCCTGGGTTAACTGTTGGGTTGCCTGTTTGGTTGTTTTCAACCTCTATGGTCTCGAATGTCTCGGCTACTGTTCAATCAGTTCCTCCACCTGAACAATATCATGTTGATTCCAAGGTGGACCTCTCCCCTTCTTCACCTGTTTCTGCGTCCTCCTCTTCTACTTCACCTGGTGAAAGTCTGGATTTGAGTAACCAGGTGGCTAAGAAGAAGAAGAAGAAGAGAAAGAAGAAGAAGTCCGATAAAGGAGAGGCTAGCTCTGCGGCTATTGCGCCTAAAAAGTCTCCTCTTGATAATCCTTCCCACCCTCCATGGAAATTCAAGTTCCCTTGCATGTTGTGCACGGGAGACCATCTCCTTCAAGATTGCCCTGGCATTCCCAAGGTGCTTGAAGAATGGTCCAACGGTCATCCACCATTTCCTTTGGCTTCCAGGAGTCAGGTTGGGGGCACGTCTTCAACTGGTGTTGATAAGGCTCCTAAGAAGCAGGGTAAGATTACCAATCCCTGTAAGTTGTGTGGTGGGCACCATGCCATTCACCTTTGTTCGTATATGGATGAAGCCAAGCGAGTTTTGGACAACTCAATTTCTTCTGCACCGCGCCTTCCGGCTGGTTACAAGAAGCTATCTTTGAGTCCTCCACCAGCTGATCCTATGATTGGTCAAGAGTCATCCTTGGTCGATCCCGCTCCCTCAGAAATTTAAATTCAGGAATCCATTCCCGAGCAACCATTGGTCGTGGGATCAGTTGAACTGGCCCCGTATATGGTGCACCAGGTCTTTTCCGTTGAGAGTGGATCTCATCCCCCTGAGGTTCTTCTTGTTTCTTTAGATTCCTTGGATTTGGAGAAATATTCTCCTGTCCCTATATCTCAAGAAGCTTCTTCTCCGCCTCCCGTGATGGAGGTCCCGGAGGATACTCCTCTCGCCTTCGAGATGGAGGTCATGGAGGATGCTCCTTCTTCTTCTGTAACACCAGGGGAAGACCATATCGATTCAATGGTAGCCCCTTCAAGTAGTTTGGTCGCTTCCTTTGATTGGAATCGATTTCTGGGATACCGCCTTCCGTCTTTTGTGCCTTTCGAGACAATAGTACAGGATTTTGGTCTAGTCGTACCCAGTACCATTATAGACGAAGGTGTGTCTATTAGTATTTTATCCTCAACTACTTGGCAAGCATTCGGTTCACCGCCGCTTTTGCCTGTTATGCAGAATCTGTTGACATTTAACAAAATAACGAGTCAACCGTTAGGGATCCTTCTAAGGTTACCTGTTACTTTGGGAGGTAAAACCGTCCATATGGACATGATGGTTGTTCCAGGTCCCTTGGATTTCAATCTGCTCTTGGGGCATGATTGCACCTATTCCATGGGAGCACTTGTCTCCTCCCTTTTTCGTGTGGTCTGTTTTTCTCATGAAGGACGAATCATGACCATTGATCAACTTTTGTTCTTTGGTCCTGATATGGAAACTAGCTCGCCATCATCCCTTCCTGGTTTTTATCCACCTGTTGTATCCGCCCCACCACAGGTCAACTATGTGGCTACCTACCCCGTGTCTGTACTTAGTGATAGTGCCATTGTGCATCAGGTGTTGGGGGCATTGGGTCCTGACTTTGAGGATGTTTTCCTTCCATCGGGTGTGGAACTCTTGGAAGCGATGACTTCTTGTTCATTATGATGAGGTCGGTCAGAGCACAGTTCCTTTTTCTTGTGTCAAGCTCCTTAAAAAATGAAACAAGATCGTCAGAGAAGAGTTCCTTGTCTTTTTTCAAGCTCCTTAAAAAATGAAACAAGGTTGTCGGAGCATGGTTCTTTTCCTGTGTCAAGCTCCTTAAAAAATGAAACAAGGTCCTTGGAGCAGAGTTCCTTGTCTTGTGTCAAGCTCCTTAAAAAATGAAACAAGACAGTTGGAGCGTAGTTCGTTTTCTTGTGTCGAGCTCCTTAAAAAATGAAACAAGCTCTTCAGAGCAGAGTTCCTTGTCTTGTGCCAAGCTCATTAAAAAATGAAACAAGGTGTCCCAAGGATAGTTCTTTTAATGTGTCAACATTGTTAAAATAATGAAACACTTTCCTGTTCAATTCGAGTCTTTGATAATATCTCGTAAAATCCCAGTCGAGTCTTTCTCTTGATCTCGTAACTTGAACCTTCACTCCATTTGCCTTTCATATGGATTGAAGCTTGGGGGGCATGGACCTTGAATTGATTCACCATGCTGGGGGCATGCTTACTTTTTCAAGCATAGTTTGTTTCCGTTTCAAGCTTGCGTAAAAATAAAACCAAATTCAAGCAGAGTTTCTTGATTTCAATCTTGTGTAAAAATGAAACCTTTCCCATTTTACCTCTTGTGATTGCCATTTTATCAGCCTATTTTTGCTAGATGAGCCTCAGTTTTTTTCATTCCATCGTCACTATCTTCTTGGCCAATCATATGCTTTCACTTGGTTGTTTTACCCATTCCTGAGGAACCACTATGATGAGTGGTCTTGTTATCCAGCCTCTTGACCTTTATTTGTTCTAAGTAGTTCCACCATTACCGGAACCAGTAGCTACCCATTATACCACTCGTTCCTCCAGGAGGAGTCAACTTTCAGCTCTTTTCTGACTCTCTAAACATGAAAAGATTTCCGAGTCGCTTGTCGTTTTGATCTCGTTAAAGTGGCCATGAAACGACATCTACCCAGTATACGTTTACCCCTTTTTTGGGCTGGGATAGATTATTTACGAAAAATGAATACCCTAGCCTATCGCGACTAGGAGGTTTTCTCAGACATAGTTTTCTACCTTTTCGGATCTGAGGAACTATTTACGAAAAGGGACTTTTGGAGTGTACTTTTCCGCTGTCATTTCAAACTCTCTAAACATGAAAAGATGCTGATTTCTTCCTTTTTCAAACTCGTTAAACCTAAATGGCATCGGAAATTGTCAATCATGACGTTATTCGAGTTTATCCTTCCTAGGGCTCGTTAAATGTACTAGGATGGATTCGTCCGAAGGACAAATTTATATCACAAGCATATGGTATCCTCTTCAAGCTTATGTAAAAATAAAGAGGTACTCTCCATAAATGGTGGGGAAAATGGAGCCAACATCATTGTCGTGTCGAAAGTATGTCGCTCTTGAACATGGCACTTGTCTGCATTCGTGTCGGGTTGGGGATATCTCATCTCATTTTCCACTTGCCTCCGTGGGTTTGGGTGATCCCTTTTGACCTCTCATCTGATATTTTCCTTGTCATCATGACCCTTGATCTTTTGATGTCAAATACTACCAAATCCACTATCGTGCCGCCGATATGTTCAAGAGAAGTTGACCTCTGCAAATTTCAACCTTCCTCTGATTCTCATCTGATCTTGATTCACAAAGACATTATGTTCCTCTGTCTCATGTCGATGATGTGGGAAACACTATGGCCCACCTTCGATCAAAGTCACTTCCTGTCGACTTCAGTTCATTATCCAGGAAGCTGATCTAGAGACTCCCTTCTGGTACCTTGGAGCCTGCATGCCTCAATGGCAGGTTCTTCGCGTGCAACGTGAGGTTTTCATTATTGGCCTGCGATCGAGTGATTCTATGGGTGTTTAACGCTGGCTTACTAATTCAAATGCCGTAGATTGTACCTATAGTAACTTGAGGGCCATTGTCATTATTGGTGGTACCTCTCACGTCTGTTAACAACTTCCATTATTGGTTGGTAATCAGACGATGTTCTTGCATGTTCGACTTCAGCTCACATATTCACGTGCTTGAACTTTTACGTTGTTTGGGTCGAGATGGAGCGCAAGACCCTGGATTCCTTTCTGTTATAATCCAGGCTGCGATTTTGTGGATTATTATGATTAGTTACATGACTCACTGATTGGATGGCTGTGACCATACCTGAGTCTATTTATCGATCTTTACTAGATGGATGCATCCATGCCTTGGATCTAGATTATTTTATACTCTGTTATGGATGGCTGCGCCCATACCACATATATATCATGTATCTGAGATATCAGTTGTATTTATCTACGCAGGTTTTCCGACGGTGGTGTTTTTAGTTGGAACACGTTCTCATAAAGCATTTCACCCCTCTCTCTCTTTCGGGCCTCATGCTTTAGGGGGCATCTGTTACACAGTAATTTGTCACCGTCCCTGCAATCCCCATCTCGCCCATTGGACGGTCATTTATATGACCAATAAGCAGTTTCATGCCTTGCAAATACCATCATTGCATCCCTTTCCATGAGGACAACATTTCTTCTGTTGATCATTTCCTGAGTAGACCCCTAAAAACACCTATTTTTGCCTTGGCGCTGGTAGCTCGGTATGTCCTCGTGCCAATGTGGGCAAATTAACACTGAGCCTACGCCAATTGGCACTCAGTCCCAATTAAGCACCTACGCCAATCTATTTTTGGAAAGTTTTTTAAAAAAGGAGGTGAAGTTTCGATTACAACAACTTCGTGGATGAGTCATCAGGAGTGGTTTCGACTGAATAACCACAGCCTTCCTCCTTTGGCCTCTTGTTTCCATCATATAGGGAACCTCCAAAAGGGTAAGGCCTCCCTTCCACTATTGTAGGGATCCCAACCTCCTCCTCTCCTCTATAAATATAGCCTTCATCCATTGATGAAGGGGCGGAATGGCTGAATGGCTGAATAGCTAATCTCCAAGTTCCCAAGAGCCATCAGAGCCTTATGTTGCACGAGCCTTGATTCATTCCCTTAATGCCAAATTCAAGCAAGGATATTATTGTCGAGACATCCGAAGAGAGAGGCTTGTCCTATCCCCGATAGGATTTTTCGAGACGTGTTCCGCTGGCGACCCTCTGAAAGAGAATTCAGCGTCAGAGCCAGGTTGTATCCTCCTTTGATTGATTAATGATAAGCGACTATTGGTTATGGTTCCACTCTTGTTGTTGATTATGATGATGAGTTATGTCTTCTCTGACTGACATATAGTTGCATATACTGGATTTTACGCTTGCGTTTGTTGTGTTTCTTGCATGTGCAGGTGTCCAGTCACGGAGATCGTGAGGATTGTGATCTGCCGGAGCTAAGGAACGAGATCGCTACTTTCTCTACAAGAGACGGTGTTGGATTCCAGGTAAGCCTTCATCGCTAGTTGGTTTATTTGCAATTAGGAACCTGCACTATAGCGTGAACGATTGTTGCTAGACCCGGTCTGGGCTAGTAGGGACCACCTCTATCTGCAGAAGGGATTTACCTCTACAACAACCACTAAAAATTCTAAATTTTGCCACTCCCTTGATGTGCAAAGGGAGATTTAATTTCATGATGGGTGCTTCCCAATAACAACAAATATATCTCATATTTTCTGCAATAGTGAGATGACTTGGACAAAAAGTAAGTGGTGGGAAAATCATTTCCCATATCTAGATCTGATGCAGGCAGGAGATGCTCTGTGCTAGTTCCACATGTGGGAATATGACCCACATCCATATGTATAAATTTATGTTTGTATGTACATTGTTTTGATTCCCTATCTGAATGATGTACTTGTACTTTTCATAGGGATGTATGGAGGAAGGAGGGAAGTAGAATGCATGAGCCATATTGAATGGTTGCCCCCCATGTAATTTATGTCTCATATTTCAGGGAGAACATTGGGCAAACCATGTTTGTTTCCTATGATCTATTGTCTTCTTATGGGATGATCTATTTGTATCTCATGAGAACCTTGGTGAAAACAATTCATGGAAGGATAGTTTGGTGAACACTCAGCTCATGGAGGAGGCTTATCACTTGATGGTATCACCAATGGAAGAGGAAAGGAGTTGCAACACTCACTCTATCAGTTGCTTGAAGACAAGAAACATTGTGGAGGGGAGGACTTAATATTCCCAATTAGCCCAAGCTAATGGGAATATACAATTTTGTTTCTTTTTCTTGTAGCAAGAATAAAATTGTGAAGGAGGATAAATTAAACTCCTAAAACAAAAAATAAATTCATGCCCATCTGAACAAGGCTAAATCTAGGATGCCTAAATAAAACCCCCTTATGTGTGAAAGGGATTGTGAAAATTGACTGGGTCAATAGGACTAAATCCATAGCGTTGTCCATATGCAATGTACCTCCTAGATGCACAACGCAGATCTAGTTGAAGGCTACGCATGTGAAAGGAGCTAAACCTTTGAGGTGGTTTATGGTTTTTCAAGGCTTTCATCCTCTAAAAGAAAGAGGAGAACAACAAAAGAGGGTTGTTGAACATATTGTCTTGAAAGGATTTGTTTGTTTAGATACTTCTCATTCTCTAGCTATTTAGCTGAGAATAGTGTTGTTTAGCACTTGGGTGTTCCTGATCGGGAATCCCACCTCTTTCCTTGAGAGGCCTCTTGGAAGAGTCTCACATTTCTTGTCCACTATCAGGCATTTGGCCAAGCTTCTACTTCCAACTATAACACACATCCTCTTGACGGTTTCGTTGTCTTTGTAAGCTGCAGCAAGTGGAGGCTGTATCTATTCATATCTAAGTCATTCTAGTGCCTCTTTTCAGCTAGAAAGCCTTATATCCCCCTGGCAAGAGTGTATTGGATCATTAGAGCTTCAGATCTATACCTTGACATCAGGCCAAACTGTACATCAAGTCTACAATGCGGTATATCTTCCAGGACTGCTTTATCCGCAAGAGAAGAGTTGTAGGGAGTTTTGGAAACATTTGAGGAGTGATCTCTAGTGATGAGAATTTGTCTCTCACTATTGCGATCCATGGATTTATGTTCTTATCCATGTCATATTCAGATATGATCTGAATACTCCTATGTAAGCTTCAGGAATTTTGCAGAAATCTGCAGATCTGCTACATGAGATCTCAGATCTACTCCATATGCTTCATGTTTTGCTAAAAACCCCAAGGTTTATGTAAAATAGAGATAGTCTAGTGTACAAATATGATATAGATCTAATATTTTGTACACAGATATGTTCTAGATCTAAGTTGTAACGTATAGTTGCTATATGCTCTTAAAAATAATTTTGTCAAGTCTTTACACTGAAATACATTGTTCCTGCACCTCTTTTAGAGGGATTTTCTCATGAAAGTCTTCCATATTTATCTTGTACATTGATTGGGACACATTGTAAATATGATTTACCATTGTATAAGCCATTTTTGAGTTATCATATTGGTCTATTTTTGCTATTATCTAAAACTGCGTTATTTTTTGGGCAGTGTTACTTTGTGTTGCTGCAGTCCCATCTTTGGGTAGTTTCCAAGCCATACTAGGAGTGGGAGATCTATTTAACCCAACTAGTTTTATTTGTTTATGATCTCCTCTTGGATTTAGGTCTTAGATTATCGGATCTAAGGTATCCAAGGGATGCTCTTGTTTTCTATAGCACACATTCCTGAAAAAAAAAAATTTCAGGGATGTCTTGCTAGTAGTCCCAATTTGGGGATATTACACATGCACTCACTACAACTTTCCACTATCCATTAGCCTCAGAGTTAATTTTTCATAATTGCAAAAAATTTCTCTCGAAAACAGTGCAATATCTCACAACATAGATTTAGCATCATGTTGGTCTTCTTCTATCTAATTAATTTGTTTTTCCAATGCACCAACTCGATCAAAATAATATTGTTTCTAAGTAGAACCAACAGTGGCCAATTCTTGATTGAATAATTATTTTGTTTGTTGGCACAAGTTATATAAGGGTTAATTTTTCTTCACAGCCATGCCAAACCAGTCTTGAACTTGTTGGAAGACTTCCTGTACATTAGTAATGGGTTGTGAAGAGAATATCTGAGGGAAGAACCATCGGCTAGTTTCTGCTCAATCTCCTATACATTAGTAGTGGGTTGTCGAACAGAATATCTGAGGGAAGAACCATTGGCTAGTTTTTGCTCAACCTTAGTATTATACTAAGTTGTGGGATCCAAAAGCACATTGTGAGTAGACACAATATTATTGTGAAACTCTTGATTAGTAGTAATAATCTCAATACAAGAAGATTTAATATGGTCACAACATTTAGTAAGAGGGAAGGTTTAAAAATCCTCGAGAGCATTCAGAACAAAATAAGTAATAGTGGGCCACATTTTCTGAAACTTGTCACTCCAATTTCTCCTTCTCACGTCACAATTGATCTTGTTTAGCTATGTGACAACAAGAATTTGTTGCAGTTATTGTTCATAATTAGGGACTAAGGAATTTTGACAATTTTTCACCTAAGGATAATTGACTTTAATAAGCTGAAATAATAGAGAAGAGGACCATTTTTGGATATTATCTTAGGACAAATCATCGAGAAAATGGAATCAAGCTTGCAAAGGATTTCTACTATCAATAGAATTCTTTGAATGATCTTGTGGAGAGGTTTCTCATTATGGACTCGACTCTTTATCAAAGTGAACATGAATCTATTCAACAACATGCAAGGGTTACAATGGAATAATATCCTGATTCTGTGTGACAAATATCAAAACTTCTTAATAGTGGATAGGGTTTTGACTAAGTTATGCAATTTGAGGGGCTCAAAAATCTGGGCAGGGTTCTTGTTGTGCTTCATTGGGAATAGGTACATGGAAATAAGTAATGAGAGAAGTGTACATATCAAAAAATTCAGAAGTTTTCTTAGAGAAGAAACAACTTCCATCTCAGTAGTGCCCCCCCAGTATTTCCAGTATCAGTAATTTCAAAAACAGTTTTTGAAGGAGATGCAGTATGGGGTGATGAACCTGGGGATTGGGGTTAATGGATAGATGATCAATGATGAAACTCCTCCTCTATTTTGGTTCCTGCAACAAATTCTTAAGGCTCCTCATCTGTAAGGTCGACAATATGGAAATTATTTTTATCAGGATTACTTTTAAGTAAAAAATTGAAGGAGGGTATCCAAATTATAGGAAATAGTAGCGAAGATGGATTGTGGAGTAATAGAAATGGGATTAGTTATAGAGAAGGGGACATTTCCAGTTAGAGGCTTGATTAATTAGCTAGAAAGGGGAACAAAAGTTTGAATATCTGAAATAGAAATACTAGAGCTCACCACTGAACCAACTGACTAGAAATTAGTGTGAGCTAATAAGACTTTTTACTGGAAAATCTTTAATAAAAGGCTTAGAACCTGGTCATTCATATGCTTCTTAGATGATGAAGGGCTCTCTATAGAAGACATACGTGATAAAATCCCTTCGAGTGAATAAATTTTATTTCCATCCTGGACTTGATATTGGACTCCCAGTCAGGGGAGTTCTTTCATTGTGGAAGACCTCTTTAGAGATAGAAAAGGTAAATGGCTTCATCTAAAAGGTTTTAATGTACTAAGCTCAAGGATGGATAAAATTATTTCCATGGAATATCCTAAACAAAATCAAATAATAATATTCATCCAAAATTGGCTGAGGTACTAGTGTCACTTGTTCTATAATCTATACCATTTTGGTATACTAGCTAGAAAAACACACTTCATTAATATATTTATTAGTGGGGTCACCTGAGACTTGCCATGAGGCATACACCAGTGCTAAGAGTTCATCATCACATACTTCAGCTATTTTCCTACCCTCGGGTGTACACCATTTCATCATTGAAATAGAAACGATTAAATGACCATAAATGAAATGAAATAAGT
The DNA here is from genome assembly GCA_034641835.2 of Pinus albicaulis. Classification (NCBI taxonomy): domain Eukaryota; kingdom Viridiplantae; phylum Streptophyta; class Pinopsida; order Pinales; family Pinaceae; genus Pinus; species Pinus albicaulis. Next base: position 870,343,883 of record CM076580.1, read on the forward strand.
ATCCTCCTTGAAAACATCCTCACAAGTCTCAAATAACTCATTCAACAAATAACTGCAGCAAGTCTCAAATAACTCATTCAACAAATAACTGCAGCAATTGAGTCACTCCCCATGGTCACAAGCTTATGCCAAAAATATGATACGCAAAGTTCTCTCATTTTTATGTGATGGGTCCAGAAGATATATCTCAAATTACTCTATAATATCATAAATTGAATCAAATCATTCTACATATAAAATTATAGGGTTAAACTATCTATGAAAGGAAATTTTTAAAATTTTATTCTATTCCATCATAAATTGGACATATGATCCAAGAGTCCTCTTGTTGGAATGGATAAGACACTCTTATTTATACAAAAAAAAATTGAAACTAATATAAAAAATAATAATATTAGATCCAATATCTCTCACCTGGTTGTACAACTATTTGCTAATAATTAACAAGTAAATATCTATAATTTTTTCTAAATATCTTCTCGTGAATATCTCCATGATATTTGATAATAAATATTCCACAATTTTTCTTCATCCAAAATACTTGAGTGATCCTTTCAAATCATCATCAACTCTTCAAAGGTTGAAGAGAAACCCAACTTTTGAATATAAATGAAAACATGTTATTTTTCTAATATCTAGTGGTAAACTTACTCAAAATATTAAAATAATTGCATCGGAAAATATGAAACCTAATTTCACATATAAATATAAAAATGGATTAAAGTAAGGTTACATAAGAGTGGAAAATGATAAAATTCAAGGGAAAGGTTATTATAAAAAATAAAAAAGGATGCGAAATAGAGAATCATTTTCATGACTGAATATTCTCCCCAACCAAATATGTTTCAAGTCCTCGTGCAACCTAACATCTTATTTTTTTGAATTGAGTGATGGGGTCTTCTTTGTCTGAAAGGTATTTGAGTGGAAACTTAGTTTCTTGTGGTTGGTTAATATGTGGAAACCATTAGTTTGGTAAGTGATGGAGCTTGTGTAGCAACACATATCTCTTGGACTTGAATTTCGATTGAGAATCTTGTGGTTGGTTGTAGTGTGATTTTGTGGCAAACAACAAACCCCCATTTTATATTAGTATCATGATAAAATGGGGACTCTTTAGAAAAATTAATTTATAATTTTCTTTCAAATATCCTTAAAAAATAAAAATAAATCATTTTAATTTTAGACATTTATTTACTTTAGGGTTATTTTAACACTTTTTTTTTAAAATAAACATATAATAAGGCTCTATACCAAGAACCATTGCAATCGAGCTTTAATTGAATAAAATAAAGTATTAGTCCATTTTATTATATTAAAGTTCCAAACTAATGTATTGGTTATGGTTCCGCTCTTGTTGTTGATTATGATGATGAGTTATGTCTTCTCTGACTGACATATAGTTGCATATAATGGATTTTACGCTTGCGTTTGTTGTGTTTCTTGCATGTGCAGGTGTCCAGTCACGGAGATCGTGAGGATTGTGATTTGTCGGAGCTAAGGAACGGGAGCGCTACTTTCTCTACAAGAAACGGCGTTGGATTCCAGGCAATTAGGAACCTGCACTATAGCGTGAACGATTGTTGCTAGACCCAGTCTGGGCTAGTAGGGACCACCTCTATCCGCAGAGGGGATTTACCTCTACAAAAACCACTAAAAATTCTAAATTTTGCTACTCCCTTGATGTGCAAAGGGAGATTTAATTTCATGATGGGTTCTTCCCAATAACACCAAATATATCTCATATTTTCTGCAATAGTGAGATGACTTGGAAAAAAAGTAAGTGGTGGGAAAAACATTTCCCATATCTAGATTTGATGCAGGCAAGAGATGCTCTGTGCTAGTTCCACATGTGGGAATATGACCCACATCCATATGTAGAAATTTATGTTTGTATGTACATTGTTTTGATTCCCTATCTGGATGATGTACTTGTACTTTTCATAGGGATGTATGGAGGAAGGAGGGAAGTAGAATGCATGAGCCATATTTAATGGTTGCCCCCCATGTAATTTATGTCTCATATTTCAGGGAGAACATTGGGCAAACCATGTTTGTTTCCTATGATCTATTGTCTTCTTATGGGATGATCTATTTGTATCTCATGAGAACCTTGGTGAAAAAAATTCATGGAAGGATGGTTTGGTGAACACTCAGCTCATGGAGGAGGCTTATCACTTGATGGTATCATCAATGGAAGAGGAAAGGAGTTGCAACACTCACTCTATCAGTTGCTTGAGGACAAGCAACATTGTGAAGGGGAGGACTTAATATTCATGATAAAATGGGGACTCTTTAGAAAAATTAATTTATAATTTTCTTTCAAATATCCTTAAAAAATAAAAATAAATCATTTTAATTTTAGACATTTATTTACTTTAGGGTTATTTTAACACTTTTTTTTTTAAATAAACATATAATAAGGCTCTATACCAAGAACCATCACAATCGAGCTTTACTTGAATAAAATAAAGTATTAGTCCATTTTATTATATTAAAGTTCCAAACTAATGTATTAGTCCTCTCTTTAATCCTCAACACGTAGCCCAAAGGTCTCACCCTGTATTGTTCCCTACTTACACCTTTTGAATGCTTTTGGGATAAACCATCTTGGATGACCTTGCATATTATTGCACACTTCTTATTTATTTTTTCTTAGGTCACCTCCTTTATGCATCATATTTTCCCTTCTTTCTTGGGGAATGCATATTAATCACTTTTATGAAAGTGTCAGGACAACTCATACCATTTGGCCCCACTTTTCCTATTATTCCTACATTATCATTGGAAAAAGGACATCCCCTATCCACTTACTCCCACTCTCTGTCACCCCACCCCTTTATAATGTGCAAACTTATTTTCATATAGGATTTACCTTTTGGGGTGACTTGGTGCACCTGTTTAATGCTCAAATGACTTCCCATTAGAATTCAATGGCTCCCATTACATGTTACCCAAATCGTAGTCAACTTGGTCATTCCCAACTGTGCTTATTTTTTTTCCTCTCGAGATTTAACTGCTAGGAAATGAAATCACTGAGAGACCTCATACCATTCAACCCCAATTTTCCTTTTATTCCTAATTTATCATTGGAAAAATGACATCACCTATATGTTGTATGCCCACTCTTTATCACCTTGCCCTTTTATAATGCGTGAACTTATTTTTCTCTAGGATTTACCTTCTAGGTTGAATCGATGCACCCATTCAACTCTCAAATGACTTCCCATTGCAACATGATGGCCCCCATTACACATCGTCCCAGAGCCTAGTCATCTTGGGCATTCCTAATGGTGCTTATTATGTTCCTCATGGGATTTAAGCTATGAAATGATGTAACTCACATGTCACCTGTAAAATCACCCTTTCAACAAATAAAGCCATGCTAACCATTGTCCTTAAAATGTTGTCACCCTGATACGAAAAATTGAAAGTTGTGCCTATATATAGTTTTGTATTTACCATTGTTTAATTCGATTTATTGTTTCATTATTGAATTTTTGTGCTTTTGGTGAACGATTTAACTTATCATTTTATGTGGTTATTTACCATTCTTTAGATACATTTATATGGTAAAATACTCTAATTTACATTTTTCCTCTAACAATTGAATAATGCAACAAACTATGTTCTAAATTCTAGAATCGCAAAAGGTAAAAAAAATATTCCTCCACACCAAACCACTAGGTCGTTTAAAGAAATAATTGATGAAAAATTGTCATATATTTTTCTCACTCGAATACTATATGTACAAAGGAATTTGGTCATTCATCTTGGAATGCCAATGATGAAATGTTTGAGGAATAATTTATAGAGGAAGATGAAGAGACGTCAACATTAGCAATTGTAAACTAGGGTGGAAACAAATCCTCTGAAGCAAGAGTTAGGGATGCTTCTAAATGCTTCCATCAAAGAATTGGCATGCATCCAAGGCTTCTTCCTTATAAAAACATGATATATTGGGTAGTAGAGAACATTGATATCAGAGAAAGGAAAATTTTCATCTGAAGAGGAATAATTATTGGTTCTTTTAAGGCTGAATACATTCAGGGTATGTATCATTTGATTAAGCCACATATAGTGTATAATTATAAATTTTTGGAAAAAATTGTTAAAAAGGAATACGAGGGTCAGTGAGAAGAATTTCCTAAATTGATAAAGGAATAGAAAAGTGACCTGAATAAGTTTAAAGAGGAATCCATTGGGCTATATTCCATATAGTCTTTAACCTCTCCTTACATTTTCATTGTTTCCATGCTTTTCCTATTATTTTTCTTACAAATGCCTTGCAATTTCTTGTAGACTGGGTCCCTCTCATCGACAAATTCGTTCATAGTTATGTTCTTATTTGGGCCCAAATTGTAACAACCCCTTGTTTATTTTTCATGTAAATAAAATAAGACCAAGGTCATGGGACACGTATTCCAAGATGTATGGAGGGTAGTGGGTATCACATGTGGTTTATTAATGGCTATAGAAATTGGAAAAGGAATTGGAAAATGCAAAGAGGCAATAATTGGCATTTAATTATGAAGAATAACGAAAAATAGGAGAAAAGGAAGGTAAAGAGATACAAATATGCATGCAAGGGAAATTAGAGAGAAAATAAATGAAAATGAAAGAAAAAAAGGAAAAACCAAAGGAAAATACTATACATCAATGATAAAAAGGCATCAGAGAAACAATTCACAACTTTTGACAATACATATTTTGTTAGTTCGAATTTTGGCTCTCTTCCTCTACCCTCTTACACACTCTCATACACTCTTTCACACTTCGATTATTCTTGGATGCATCCTAGAATTCAATTGGACTTGGAGAGAAGCAAGTGAACGACAAGAAAAGGATATTGTTGGCAGCAGAAAGAAGGTTGGATCTGTAGCTACATCAAGTGTACACTGTAGGTAATAGGTTTCATGTGTGATGTCCTTGCTGAGATTTGAATGCATGATGCATGCATGTGGTCCCTTGGTTATTTATTTTCATTGTCATGGATATTTTCCTATATTGATAGTGGTTTCACCCTTGCCTTGTCATTTCCCAGATAGCCATGATGTAGTGGTTTCTCTATCTAGATTCTTGATTAGTTATCAAGTTCACTAGTGGTTGTGGGTTGGGATAGAATATCTGGAGCCCTCGAATAGCTTGGTTTCCCTGGAGGTTGTGGGTTGATATAGAATCCCTAGAGCCCTGAACAGTTTGGGAAGAGACCAATCTAGCTTGATATTACTGATTTCTAGACCAACTAGGTGAAATCACTATGTTTGAGGCTTGAGGTGGTTTCACCTCTAGAAACCTTGGTTAGCTCTATTTTGGTTTAACCCATATTATCCCACATTCATGTTTGGAATATGGTGTGGGGGCGATTGGTTGAAAGAGATATTTTGGTTCATCCAATATATTGTTGAGAGGTACATGGAAGTCCCTGACTTGATTAGCATTTACATATATTAATATGAGCTATTTTTCTATTGCGATATATGATCACTTGTACTGGTTAATGTGTTGATTTATGGTTGATTTTTCATGGACTCTATTTTGGTTAAATGCATGGTTATATGATGTGATATTACGATGGATCTCATTCACGATTTGATAACTTATCAAATGATTTATGAATGCATTGGCTAACAATTGTTTTTGCAACTAACTTGAGAGGGCATCGATCCTTCTTGGGGATTATATGATGAAGTTCAGAAGTTTATGATCATATATGTGATGAGCTCGAACATTACAACAAGAATGTTGCAACTCCAAAGGCTACTAAATTAAATTATCAACCCATGGTCCATACAAAATTAAGAGGTGTCAGCACTATATATGCAACATTCAATGTGTCCTTCTTTCATTGATCTAATGCAATGAAGTGAATTGGCATGAAATCCAAGGCTAAACTAATTGCGGAAATGGAAATGTTACTCTATTTGCAGAAAAGAAACCTAATTACTTTTGCAAAGACGAAATCCTAGTTAATTTTGCAAAAATTAAAGGCTATTATAATTTGCATGAATGTAAATGTTAATCCTATTTGTATAAATGTAAACATTAACCTACTTGCAGAGTGTAAATGGTACGTCAAAAGGAAGCCTCATTTATGCGATAGAAATAACAATGTTGGAAATGGAAACCAACCTTAAGATATATGAAAAAAATGAAATCATTCTTCAATCATTACATTCAAGATATATTTTTTCAATAGATTTCACAAGGTTCTTAATAAAGTAATCATGGAAATTATCATTATGCTCTTCAAGTCATGAATTTTTCCACTAATCCAAACTGCAAAGGCGAATTGAAATGGAGAAGAGGCAAGGCTTAAGAGGTATTTTGGTCTTAATCAATCATGTATTCAAACCCTAGGGGTCATGATTCAAGCCTAAGATATAAAAATCAATCTTTTTGAGCAAATCTGGTCAATTTTACACGTGTTATAGGAGTGTTATATGATTTCTACATTAGGTGCTACAAGAGCCATGTTTTGCTATAGGAGTGAGATAACTTGTTGAATTCCCAAGTAAATAAAATTAAAATGACATGGGAATTTTTTTTACTTAAGTAGGATGTCTTAAGACTCTTTTCCAATTGGAATCGCTCCAAAATACCCTTGTTAACATGTGTTAAAAAATAACATAAAATTACTACTCTAAAAACCAGAAATTCAAGAACTAGTGAGCTAATTAACCTACCAAATGCCTAACCTAATCAAGTGAAAATTATAAATTTATTATTAAATTAATTTTTTTTTATGACCCAATACAATTGGGATAAACTCAAATGAAACTCAATAACATGTTCGAAAAAATAGAAGAAAAATACTACTATTTTTCCACAAGGTACATTAAGAAATTCTAGATTTGTGAACTAGTAAACCGATCCAAATAGCTCAATGATGAATATGACTTTTCAAATATGTTCTAAGGATTAATAATGCTTGTGAATCTGTAAATAAATTGCAAAAAAATCACTTCAATCATTTAGCCAATATGACCTACAATAAAAGAAACATGAATAATAAATGCAGAAATAAGGTATGCAAGTGAAAAAAATTTCAAAGGAAATATTCAAATTGTGCAAGAGGGAAACCAAGGATACTCAGATTCCTATGAAGGAAACCAAGGTTTATAAGCCAAAAATGGCACAAAACTTCATTATTTGAATCAATACAAGTACATCCCTTCTAGAAATGAAAATGGGTCAGCTAAATAACAATTTTTATCCCCAAGAAGACTAAGAAATACATGCTCCTGGAGGAAAATTAGAATTTGTACTTATACAAATAGATGAGGAAGAATTATCCTTGAAAGGAGGCATATTTACCCTCAAAAATCCCTCAAAAAGTGGATCTGATTACCAACATTAGGAATCTTCATTAAATGAGAAGGAACAATCCATAACAGGGAAACTTTTAACGATAGAAAATGATCTTGAAGTTTAAAAACATTAGCAAATCTCACTCATCCCTAATATGAAGAATATAAAATCTTTATTGATGTATTTGTAAAATTATTCAAATTTGTAATGAATTTATATATACTCCCTATATAATGTTGGTGACTTTTCAGGTAAAATTATTTATATTGTAAAATTTAGGAGAATCATTTTTATAAAAAATGGAAATATGTGAATATTTTTTTGGAAAAATCATGGAACATTAGCCAACCTATGAATATTATCCCCTAAAAGTTTCCATGATCCCTATATTTTCTCAATCAGTGGAGATCTATAATTTGTCAATAATTTAATGATATTCAATTCATTTATTATCCAATCTTGGTCCATTCTATAGTAGGGAGAAAGTCACTATATTATCTCATTCATAATTTATTCCATATTCTCTCAATAGTTTTCAGAAATATATAATATTAGGCACATAATATGCAATTATCTCTAAACCTTCCTATGAACATATTAAAGCTAAAAAAACATTATTAATTGTAGAAGGAGAGATTTAATATAGCCTTTATGTGTTGAAGAAAGGTTAGATGGGACTTAATGTATGTTTAATTTGGAGGCCCATCATACCCTCTACTGAAAGTGTTGCTCATCCTCTAAGCAACATATCCATCTTCTTGCCATGTTCTTCTTCTTTTGTGCCTCAAATGAATTTTTTGATGTCCCACACTGATGTGGATGTAGCTTCCTCTGCTGAATGGAACCATGCATGCTCTTCAATTTCTTCCTTTGGCTTTCTCTCAGCGTTTATTTCAACTATTTTTTATATGACCTTTCCTTTGATCCTTTCTTTGATTTCTGCCCTCCAATTTCAACTTCTTCTATTATTAAGTTCATCCTCCCATATTTGTAGACTTTGATTTCAATATGCAGAGCTATGGTTTTTCTTGGTCCATTCAGTTTTTAATTCACAGGAATCTATGTTTCCTTGATACCTCACATAACACACATTGAGGCTTTCCATCAATGTCTTCATCCTTTGTAGAGTCACTCTTGTGAAAAAAACAAGTAATTTCATGGAAAACATGGATTGCTAGAGGAAAAAAGTTTCTTGTATCACCTCTTAAACTAAGAATAATTTTGAAAACGGTGGCATCATTTTTCATTTTCAAGAGTGAATTTTTTATTCTTGTCCATGAAACATCATATTATCCATCAAATTCACATGAACACCCTTGACTATCAATCTAAATTCTTCTTTTCTCATCAAATTATGGAATTGAAAACACTCAAAATAGAGTTATTTATTGTTATAGAGGGAGAATCATGGTGAATAACCTAAATCAAAAGAAATGAATGATGTGATGAAAAACCTACCAACTTGGATACCTTTCACCCTTAAATAATTTACCATTATGCAACCCAAACCACCTATAGAAAATCCTTTTCGGCTCTATTGTGTTTCTTTATACCTTTTAGCAATTAATTAATCATTGTCCAACACCCAAGTAACAAATTTTTTATAAAGGAGCTCTCCTATAGCACCATTGGTACTCTTGTATCATTGTTGGTCCTCTTGTAGTAGCTTTGTTTTCTCCTGCAACATCTTTGTTTGTACCCTTGCCTTTTATTTGAATATTTCCTTGTTTCCCAAGGTTGTAGGGAGAAATTTACCTTCCTATAGCACTCTATTAGCTTCATGTAGAAAACACATTCTTGCTGTAGAAGTGATGTTCCTTCCTATAGCAACTTCATTCTTCATGTACAGTTTTTTTCCTTCCTGTGACACAAAACCTAAATCCGGTAGCAACTAAATTTTTCATGCCAAGAGGTGGTGGGTCCACCTTTTATTTTTCATTTTATTTTTTATTGTTTTTTATTATTTTATTATTATTATTATTATTATTGTTATTATTGTTATTATTATTATTTTCTCCTTTTTAATTGCATGCCAAATAAACTCAGAGTACTTTTTGTTAACATACATGGACCTCACTTACCCCTTTTTACTCCTTGTTCTCCATCACGATTAAATGATTACAACCCACTTTCTCAAGTCCTCTTCACTTTTTTCTTGTTCCTCTTCTGCACGTGCGGGTGTCTTGGAAGAAAAGTGAATTTAACTGTTAGATAAGGTTGAGGTTGCTTTGCTACTATTTTTGCTATAAAAACCTTTTCCTTCATACACTTACAATTTTTTTCAAGATAAAATAACTCCATAGGACAGGTTTATAGGATTGCATACCTGAGCCTTACCTTGATATGCTTTTGCAGGTGATATTGAGGTACGGTTGATATGACTATTGAAGCTACCTTTACTGGTTCTGAAGTTGTTGTTAGCACTTCACTAGTTCTCTGAAGGCTAAAAAGGAGACTGACAAACTTAACCACATACCACTTTTACCTAGTAGCTATCCCTACTAGGCTGAGAGGGTTCTCTCAATGTGATCATAGCCAAGGATTGACTGTGACATGAAAGATATTAGGCTAGATATGATAGTCTCATGTAGGTTTTGATAAATTTAGTGTTTTGATGTTGTATCAGGGATGAAACCAAGTAGCTAGGTCTAAGTATCAAAGGGCATACAAGTGACAAGATATAAAGGAGAAAGGCAGAATTGGATCTACGATGGATTTAGGGTTTTGTAGGTATTTTGGTGAGTCTGAATAAGTAGAGGCATTTAATGATCATGTTCATTCATGAATTCATTAAACTCGGAGCATAAAACACAAGATGGAATTTCCATATAAACAGAGCTAAATCAATAGAATTACACCTAAAAACTGTAAGGAAAACTACTAAAGATACAAGATATGAAAGAGGAGTTATATATCATCAAATAAAGACTGTAACAAAGAAAATACAAGATCATAAACTCATTGCACACGAATTCCTGTATAATAGCTACAGCTTCATCCTTTTATTTATGAATATGAGTGAAAGTACAAGCTACAAGATTAAAATCCACTGATCTCCAACAAGTAAAATGACTTTGAAAATAATATATATAGACCAAAAAAACATCTCCCCTCTATCAGGGGTCAAATCCATTAGTTGTGGAGCTGATTACATGATATTCTCAATAAAACCCTAATGTCTAGTGGAGATCCACTAATCCACCTCATGATAGGAAAATAGATACATTTGACCAAAAATTACATTTACAAGCATTTGTCTAACCTATTCCACTATTTACCATCTAAATTACATGTCATGATATCATCATTCATCAATTACGTAGGTCAAAAAGTCAAACTAGGTCAGACACCTGTAAAATTTGCATTCTAGAGAAAGCGTAGTGAAATCTATAGAAAACGTAGCGAGCTTAGAGAAAGTGTAGCGAATTGAGGAAAATAGACTTTTGGAGGCCTTCTAGGTGTCCAAATCCCGATATGAAAGATGTTATGGAAAGCTCTAGATGTTTTCTACATGATAGGCTCATGAAGCACTCAAAAAGGTGGCTTCCAACCCTCCAAATATTCAATCTCCAAAGAGTACTCAGAATGCATAGCGAAGGCTCCAAAAACAAGGAAGAAAGGTGATTTTTTTCATGTTTTTTGGTATTTTGACCCCTCAAAAGTGGCTTACATGGATCAACCGTTGACTCAGATTGATGTACTATTCAAGAGGAATCAAAAAATATTGGTTTTTCCTCCAATAGTCACCCCCAAAAAAAGTGTAGCATGGCCCATGCTATGCTTTTGCCAGTATGACTCGTTTTCTAAATTTCTAAATTTGACCAAAATTTATCAAAAAAAAAAAAAATCTCCAAAACCACTCAGAATTAGTCTAGAGGTGACTCATAAGGTATGTTATGCAACTAGGGTGGAATCAGAAAGAATCTCGAAGTTTCCCTTCTCCTTTTGACTTTTAGGGTTTCCTTCAATGTGGCTTGCAATTGTTTGACTTTGACATTGAAAATATTATTTCTTGCATAGTAGTGGTAAACCATGTGTTTTTTCATCTTGTTGTCCCTGTTTGCCTTTTCAAGGAGATTATCCATGTGAATATTGACTTTCTCAAGCCAAAACTCCCTTTTTTCATGAATTTCCATTGTTATTCTTTCTTCAAAGGTTAACTCCTCATCTGGTGGATTTTGCTCTCTTTCCTTCTGCAATGCTCTTCTGAGACCCATGATCCTTGGTCTCTTACTTGTCACCTTCTCTTCACGCTTCTCTGGATCTTTAGTGTCAACCACTTGTTTTCCTTTCACATCATGCATACTAGCCTCAAACTGACTTTTCTCTAAAGACAATTGTTTTTCCTTCAACTGATTATTTTCTTTCTCTAGAAAGAAAATTATGAAATTAGTTCTTTCCAAGTTGTCTTGGAGTTATTTGATCAAAGCATATTAGTCTGTGATGATCCTCTCTAGGTTTTCATGCTTTTCACTAGAATCCAAGTCTACTAAGTTAAATTCATGCTCCTCATCATTCATATATGTCTCATGTTGTAATGTTGTTTCCTGCTTTATTCATGTGGGTTTGACCCCTTCCTCAATCTAAGGAGAAAAAACAAGCCTTCTACCTCTTTGGTATGTTTGAGTGAAATAAATATTCCTCCTCACTGAAACTATTCTAGTTGATACAACGTCCACATGTCTATATGGTGCTAATGGTGCTGATGGTGAACTAGGACAAGTAGGTTGGCTACTAGAAGACAAAAAGACATCTGCCTGCATGAAATTTTCCCAAGTGATGCTCTTCTTCTCAAGCTATTGTAAAACAATTATTTGTTTTAGAGAATGCTATAAGAGGACTCTTTCAAGACTACTCTACTAATGCTAGAACTTTTATGCCATCTTTACCAAAATTTTGTAGAGGTAACAGGGAAAATTTAGTGGCTTTACCCCTATGAAATTCATCAGAAGTCTCTCATGATACCCATATAATCTAGAAAATATTCCTTCACAGGTGAAATACTTCATGATGATCTTCATTAGTGGTGTATACTTCTCAAGGAGGTAGCCATGTGTTTTTGCATCTTGTTGTCCCTGTTGGCCTTTTCAAGGAGCTTCTCTAAGTGAATATTGGCTTTCTCAAGCCAAAACTCTATGTTTTCATTGATTTCCATGGATATTGTTTCTTCAAAGGTCAACTTCTCATCTAGTGGATTTTTCTCTCTTTCCTTTTGCAATGCTCTTCTGAGACCCATGGTCCTTGGTATATTCCTTGTCACCTACTTTCCATGCTTCTCTGGCTCTTCAGTTTCAACCACTAATTTCCCTTTCACATCATGCATTCTAGCCTCAAACTAACTTTTCTCTAAATACAATTGTTTTTCCTTCAACTGATTGTTTTCTTTTTCTAGAAAGGAAATGATGAAATTATATCTTGCCAATTTGTCTTGGAGTTTTTTTATCTAAGCATATTTTTCCTTGATGATTCTCTCTAGGTTTTCATGCTCTTCACTAGCCTCCAAGTTTATTAAGTCAAATTCAAGTTCCTGATCATGTTTAGATGTCACATGATGTAATGGTGTTTCATCCTCTACTGATCTAGGCTTGGTCCCTTCCTCAATCTGAGGAAGAAAGACAAGCCTTCTACCTCTTTAGTATGTTTGAGTTACCTTAGTCTTCCTCCTCATTGAAATTCTGATATGTGATACAACCTCCACATGTCTAGATGATGTTGATGGTGCTGATGGTGAAATAGGGCTAGTAGGATGGCTACTAGAAGAAAAAAAGACATATGCATGCATGAAATTTTCCCGAGTGATTCTCTTCTGCTCGATCTGGTGTAAAACAATGATTTTTTTCAGAGCATGGTAGAAGAGGCTGCTTTCAAGACTTCTCTGCTTATGTTGGACATTTTCTACCATCTTTGCCAAACTTCTGTAGAGGTAATGCGGAAAATAGATTTGCTTTACCCTTGTGAAATGCATGCGAATTTTGACATGATACCCATATAATCTATAAAATATTCCCTCACAGGTGAAATACTTCATGATGATCTTCATGAGTGGTGTATACTTCTCAAGGTGGTACCCAATAGGAAAAATCTTCCTCATGGCTTTTCTATAATGTCTTCTGAGATAGGATTGGTAATTCTGAAGGTCTAGGTCTTGATTCTTAAACCATTTTTCACCATGATTAGGTATCCTTGTGGCCTCAACTACTATATTAGTTGATATATTGAAATTTACCCTTGCAATTGTTACCTGGTCCCTTTTGAGTTGAGTGGAAAACAATTTGGTCAACGTGGCATCGTATTTGACTCTCTCAACTAATTCAAGAAAAGGAAGACACACTACTACTTGAAAATAGTTCTTGGAAAGTGTGTAAAAATCATTTCAAGAGTGGTTAAGGGCTCATGTATTATCACATGACCTCCTTTGTTATAAGATTTCATTTCCTCATTTTGGTTGATTGCAAGGGTGAAAACCCTAATATCACAAAACGGGGTAAGGGAGAAAAGGGATAGTATGAGTGGGTTAGGGAAAGGAGTTGAGAGTAGGAAAAGTTACAGAGATGGGTAGGGGTCTTAGGGAAGTATAAGAAGTGAAATGGAGTGAAATGAGTGAGGGAATTTGGCTAGGAAATATTTACACAGTCCTAGCTAGGAAAATTTCCTAAATTTGCAGAATTAGGCTAGGGTTTAGGGTTTGGGACATAGTAATTGGGAATGAAGGGGTGTGAAGGCTATGGGAGATTATTTTTAATGTGAGGGAGGTTAAAAAATATAGGGAAGAGTTTATTTGTCTTTCAAAACTTGAAAAATATGGCTAGCCACTAAAACGTAGCATGGAGGTAAATGGAGGGTTTTCACACTAAAATTATGAAATTGAGCTACAAGGAGGGCTTGAATTAGGTGTAACATACTTTTCCACTGATGCTAAAAAATATTATATCCTTCATGAGCCTCCATAACTTGGTTTAATGCCTCCAGGAGATAAAACACAATGTTTGGAGGAAATCGTAGCATCAAGGGAAAAACGCAAAGCATGGCTGCTTTTGGCACCAAATTTGGAGTGATTTTTACTTGAATTTTCTGAATTTGTGCTTGATGATGAATGAGAGATATTCTTAGATGAGATGAATGGAAAAATGATTTGAATTGGCCTTTTATATCTTGTGGTGGTAACTTTTATTCATGGTAGTGGTATGGCCCACTACATGTCCTTTTCACTTTATCTTGAAAATTTGTAGCTTTGACATTTTCTTTGTAGATTTAGAAACATGATGAAATTTTTACATATTATAGAAATGAATTAAATTTGAAAACAAACTTATTGAAAAAATTTACCTATTACCAATCCTTTATTGTTGGAATTTATGCATGGAGTGATATATTTTGTGACTGAAACCGTAATGACCTAATGGAGACACTGAACTGAATGAAATCATGAGGGTGATGAATGGAGTTATAATGATGAAATTTCAATGATGTTACACTCAACTGAGTGATGACAAGGACCAACATGTAAAATTTTGAAAGGAGTGGAAATAGCCCTAAACACACTACCCTGTGACTAAATTTTTATTTGAAAAGTTAATGAAATGACAAAAATTTTACTATGAGAATGTAACAAGACATGATAAGACCCATTTGATCATTGGTGACATGCTGTATAGACTGACACTAACATTGGCACTAAGTGGGGATGGAATCTCCTTGTAGGTGTTAAGAACGTCATAGAACAAGTAGCCTAACCGTTGGGCATGGAGTCAAAATCAAAAGGCAAGAATAATTAATGCAAAATGACTCAAAACTAAACTAACTTGAATCCTACTAAACTTTGAAATCAACATCAAATAAATGTAACTTTATGGCCTTCACTTTGAGCTCCAAGCTCTGATGATTCTCTACTTCACACCTTGGCAGAAAATAAATAAATTGATATGTACAATGGAATTAAGAAAGTTCGAAAAGATGCTCAGAAAAGGTAGTGCTTCAGAAGCCTACCATTGACTGGTCCTCCTATACAATATTCTCCATTCATTTCCTCCAATTGATAAGAATGCTTTCCTCTTGAGGCTGAAATTTTAAATGGTCCTTTCCATAATTTCTCAAATTTACCGTGTTTCCCTTTCTCTTCATTTCTAGCATCCCAACGGAGGATCACATCACAAATTTTGAAATCATCTAATTTTTTATTGCGGCCATATACCTTATTTATCCTCTTTTGAAGCTTTGAGGTATTTTGAGATACCTCATCCCTGGTTTTTTGAAGATGTATCATCTGATTGATCTGGCACTGCACATTATTCACTTCACTACCTGCTTCTTGTAATATTTTCATAACTGCGACTAGAAGTGATGTAGGGAAAACTCTGTCGATTCCATATACCAATTGAAAAGGATAAATACCTATTGAATTTTTTCAGCTCACTCTATCCATCCACAAGGAATTAATAAGTTTCTTGTGCCGATTTTTCTTGTTCACCTCTAACATCTTCTTTATAATGTTGACCAAATATTTGTTTGAAGATTTAGCCAATCCATTACCTTGCAGATAATTTTGCGGTCAAGTGACCCAATTTGATTTCATATTTCTCTCAAAACTCAACCATTTTCTTGGACTTGAATGCAACTACATTATCTATAATGATTTTGTGGGATCAACCAAAACGAGACAAAATATTAGCCTCCAAAAATAGAATAATGACTAAATCAATAGCTTGCCTTGTTGGGATTGCTTCAATCCATTTGGTGAAGTATTCGGTAGTTGTCAAGATCCACTTATTTGCAAAAAAAAATCAGGGTCAATTTCTCTAATGAAATCAAGGCCCCATTGCTGAAATAGTGCTTGAACGGATATATGCTACAAAGGGAGCGGGAGAAAATTCCTCTTACCATGAAATATCTAGCATTAATGACAACTCATCTCAGTTTATACAAATCTGCAAAGGGAGTAGGCCAATAACAACCAACCCTCAACACCTTATTTTCCACAGTTTTCCAAAAAAAATGACCTCCACAATTTCCCTTGTGGAAATAATTCATTACTTCCTTGGCTTCATTTTCTACCAGAAAATTTAGCAAGACACCTCCCAATTCTTTCCAATATAGAGCGTTGTCTAAAAATTCAATACTTACAAGCTTTCAATTTTAATGATCTACCCTTACTTTTAGAAATGTTTGGTGGAGGATTAAGATGCTGAAGAACATAAATGATGTCAATATGCCAAGGAGGTGAGAGAAAAAATTCTGATACCAGTATGAGTGAGCCATCGTCTTCTTCTTCGAACAAAATTGAAATGAGATTGATGCCAAGTTCATGTAAATTGGATTTAGCCATCAGCTTGGCCAATCCCTGACCTTTGATCAGCTTTGTAGGCTTGATATCGAGGCCATACTCTAACATAGATGCTATCCACTTTCCTCTTTTTCCTTCTGGATCAGTTTGCATTAGGACATCCTTCACTATTGCATTAGGGACATGGGCTAGAATGTGTCAATGAATGATATAGACTTGAAAGTACTTCAATGCATTTACCATGGCCAAGGATTTCTTCTTAATGATGTTATATTTAAGGGCAGTATCTCTAATGTTACAACTAAATAATGCAATGGGTTGCTTGATCTTATCCTTCTTTTGCTTCAAAACAACATCCAAAGTATGTTCAGAGGCAAATGAAAATATGGTGAAATCAATGGAATAGTCAGGGTTGATCAAAATAGGAGTTGTTATCACGGAAAAACTAACTAAATTAAATGAATTTTGAGCATCCTCCACCCACCTTACCTCACTGTCCTTTTTCATAATATTGGTAATCTCTCGAAAACGATCGACAAGGTTTGGGATAAATCTTCTCAAGAAATTCATCTTACCATTAAAGGCTTGGATTTCCTTCTTGTTTCATGGAAAATATATTTTCTGAATAGCCTCAATCTGGGAAGGATCAATACAGATACGATCTTTGGAGATGATATGGACAAGAAGCTTGCCTTCGCCCATGTTAAAGAGATTCTTTTTGGGATTAAGTGAAATCCCAAAATTCTTGCAATTCTAAAATACAACTCTCAAATTTTTCAAATTCTCATCATCAAACTGGGAGAAAACTATAAAATCATCAAGGTAAACTGCTATGAAAACATCCTTTTAATTTTTTAAGGAAATCTCCATCACCCGCTGAAAAGTGGCTCCTGCATTGTTGAGCCCAAATGGCATTTTCGCATACTTGAATGTGCCCCAAGGTGTTGTGAAAGAAATTTTGTCTTAGTCATCCTTATGCACTAAGATTTGATTATATCTTGAATATCCATCAAGAAGTGACATTATAGAAGACCCAACCACTCTCTGTAGGATATGGTCTATCTTAGGAAGCGCATAGTTATCTTTTGAAGACACCTTATTCAAGTTTCTAAAATAAATACAGAGATGGATTTCTATCATTTTATTTCTCACCAGAACAATATTTTACATCCATTTTGAAAATATAATTGGAATAATGATACCATGTTTAAAAATGTTGTTTACCACTTTCTCTATTGACAGAAAAAATCTTGGATTAATTCTTATAAGCTTTTGTCACAAGGGCTCTTGATCAGGCTTGACAGGAATTGTATGCTGGATGATATTCTTGTCATATACTTTTAGATCTGCATAGTCCCAAGCAAATACATCAAAAAATTTAGATAACAAGGCTCTGTATTTAGCTTTCATCTCTGGAGATAAGGACTTGGATAGCTTAACCATTTTTGGGTTGTCTTTTGTTGAAATATTCACATCTTCGACACCTTTATCGATAGGAACCATGGTCGGCTTTATGAAAACATCATCTTGATCGAACAACTCTTCCAAAGGTACAATACCCCTTGGAATGTTATTATCTTTCAGTTGTAACACATCAACCTAATTAGGCTCCATCACTTGATCATATTTATGATATAATTCATCAATATAAGAATTTTAAAACTCACCTTCCATCTGTAGAAAATTACTCACATGTTTGTCATCCCAGAATACTTGCCAATACCTCAAGTTGTCAGGAACCATTGGTCGTTGTTTAACATAAAATTCAAACTTCCTATTGGAGAATATTGGAATCTTAATGTTACTTGTTGTTGTGACAAGTGAATCTTCCATACTATTATGACTTCTTGGAATGACCGACAATGTATATTCAAGAAACATTTTTATAATGTCAAGTACAACATTTCTATATGCTCTCATCCTTGGATGATTTGCCTAGTATTCTCCTTTTACCTGTTTGAATACATGATAGAGTTGCCATAAAAATAAATTCTCTTTGCACCTAACTTTTTCAGAATTTTGAGGTTGATGATCAATTCCTCATACTCAACTTAATTATTGGAAAAATCGAAAGCCAACTTATAGGAACACAATCTCACATTTTTTGGAATTTCATGGTTTCTACCTTATTGATGAAGTGGACTAGGGATCGAGATTTGGATGCCTACCCTATATTTCCCTAAGGCACCATCTAAATCCATGGTCCAAAGACCATTCTCATCATCAGGAAGTTGGAATTCTGCAGTCTAATTTGTTTCTTCCTTTTGGGCCACTTTTTCAACATGTTACGTTCCTTTTTCTGATATCTCCTCTGAAGTACTAGGCTAATTTCCTTTTCTTTCATCCAAAATTGCTCGGACACTATTTGAATTTTTTGGAATTTCCTCAACTTATATAATATGAATATCTAAATCATCAAAACCACTATCATTAAATAAAATAATGGACTCAACATCAATATGTATAGAATTGATAGGGTAATTGTTTGGTTTCTCTTTACTAGTGATCATATACTTCATTTTCGTCTCCCAGTACAACTTCCCTAGTTTCCCAAAAACCAAGATGGTGGAATAAGAGAAATCCAACTGAATATTACCTCTTAACTTTGCTCCCCATGACCTTGACAACAACATGACATACCATGGAGGTATATCAGCCACTACCACATCCATTAAGACATTTTTGGTAGGAATTTTCTCAAATGAATCTACCAAGTCTTTTATAATACCAAGACAATGTACTCTACTAGAATAAAAAGAGTAAAGATCATGGTAAGGTCGGGTTATGTCCAAGCAAAAATTTTCCTTTATGGCCTTTAGCATCAGGTTATGAGAAGCTCCAGAATCAAGCATGGCATTACGGAGGATACATTGATGAATCCTCAAACAGATATAAAATGGGGGAACTTCACTATATTCTAGTTGACCATCTATGGCTGGACCAAAAAGGAGATCAGGTTGATCATCTTCAACATTAATCATATCTAACATAGGATCTACTTTCAAAATTCTAGCAACATGAGATTTGTATTGGTTATTTTTCACAAGCTCAATCAAGGGGATAGAAAATGTCAACTTAGAGATTTCATTTTCTAAGCTAAATAGATTAGTTTGTTTATCTACCTCTTTTGCAACAATGTCCCTCTTGTCGAGTTGGTATTTTATTTTAGATTCTTTCTTTTGGCCCTTTTTTTCTTTGTTTGGTGTACTTGTATATTCTTGGTTTTTCTTGGTTTGATTTGTAGTTGCAGACTCCTTTCCCTTGTTTTGACTAGCTTGAGGATTTTGCTTGGGATGAGTATATTTTTGTTGAGTTGTCCTCTTATGAATAGCATTGATAGGAAAATCTCAATTTCTCAATGAATATTTCCTCTATTATGAGCTGAGAGAATTACGATAACCCCACTAGGAGTCATCAGATTGGATCTCCAACTCTTCATCATTTGCAAACATATAATCCTCATCTTTTGGTAGATATGTTTTCTGACTGTATTCTTCATCCTATGTAAGGAAGACAGGATGTCAATATTCTATGAAGAAATGATTCTCTTCCACAATATCTTCTTCCTCTTCAACCCCTTCAGCATAAGTCTGCTGCAAAGTAGTGTGGATCTACTGTTGTGCTGGCTACTATGGAGCTCTTTGTTCCCTCTGTTTAATCCTAAACTAAGGCTGCTGCTGTTGACCTCAGAAATTAGGATTCTAAAGTTGTGTTTCTAGTTTCCTTTCAATGATAGAAATTATATCCACCATTCTCTCCATAGTCCTGATCATAGCATCCAATTTTGCATCAGAGGATGTGGATGGTTCTTCCTTGATTTTCACCTTTCTTTCACCTTGGTCTTTGACTTTTTGATTGTCAAATTTGCTTCGACACTAACTGTGTTTTTCTGCATCTCCTCGAGTGTTGTGGGACTTCTTTCTTGGAGTTGATATGCCATATCTAGATCAAAGGCATCTAGATAGTGTAAGAGATACAAACCTGGAGGAGGCTTGATATCATTGAGGATTGAGTTAAATACATGGTTAAAGTGAATAGTAAAATCCTGAACATACTCATTAGGATTTCTTTTAAAGTTGTCATATTCAGAAAGGATCTAAAGTGGATTATTTTTCACTTCCCATATGGCTATAAACACTTTGCTAACTACTCTATATTTTCTATGGAATGGCCAGTCAAATAATGGAACCATATTTTTACATCCTAAGAGAAGCTTTGGGAAATGATCCTGTTTTTTACATCATTGACTCCAATCTCTTCTAAATCAATGAAATCAATAACTTTCACTAGGTGTTGTCTAACACTATCTCTGAGGTTTCATCAAAGAGAGGAATTATTTTACCATAGCCCTCTGGTAAGGGTGCAAGTTGACAAGGTAAAAGTAGAGGTTCAAATCTCGCCATGAATCCTGTTCAGTGTGGTGCAAGAGTGAAAATGGGATCGGTAGAATGAGAAGGATTATGCGGAGGAAATGAAGTAGAAGGGATGGAAGAGGTGGCAGTAACTAATTGAGATGGTGTTGGAGTTAACAAATAATCTTGTTGATACTGGATGATAGCCTTCTCAAATGTATATTGGAGTCGGTTGGCTAATTTTTCAAGTTTATCAAACTGACTCCAGAATTTCCTATCAAAATATGAGATAGATTTGGATTCTTCAGATATTTTGTTATCGTCAAGCTTTAAGGAATCAAATACTATTTCAGATAATGATTTAACTTTAAACAACCTCAAAGGATCAAACATTATTTCAGACAAGGAATTTTCTAACTTTGATCTAAACAGAGATAATTTAAATTCAGGTCAAATGGAATATATTCAAGGGATAATATTTTTGCAGATAATGATGTAGACCTTACCATTGAAGATGGGCCCGAATGAATCTTTGAGTGCTGAGATCTCTGCATTCTGATGAGTTTCTCTGGATCTTCAATTGGAGAAGTTGGATGTAAATTAGGATGTGATCTTGTGTATCTTTTTGAAGCTAGAATGTTCTTTGTTTTATGCACCTCGGATCTCTCCAACTTTGAATTTGCCTTCATAAACACTAGTTCCTATAACCGACATGCCTAGAATTCAATGAAAAGTAATATTACACCTAAGGAATATCTGTCACTTCGTTCCCCAACAACGACACCAAAATGTTATTCCTCCACTAGTTCTCCGAAGGCTCAAAAGGAGGCTGGAAAAGGTAACCACATACCACTTTAACCTAGTAGCTAGCCCTACTAGGCTGAGGGGGCTCTCTCAATGTGATCGCAGTCAAAGATTGATTGTGAAATGAAATATATTATGCTAGATATGATGGGCTCAAGTAGGTTTTGAGAAATTTAGGGTTTTTATGCTGGATCGAGGATGAAACCAAGTAGCTAGGTCTAGGTATCAGTGGGTTTATTGCTGGAAGGATATAAAGGAGAAAGGTAGAAGTGGATCTACGATAGCTTTAGGGTTTTGTATTTATGCTTGTGAGTATGAATAAGTAGAAGGATTTAATGAGCATGTTCATTCATGAAATCATTAAATTTGAAGCATAAAACACAAGATGGGATTTCCATATAACAGAGCTAAATCAATAGAATTATGCCTATAAACTATAAGGAAAGCCACTGAAGATACAATACATGAAAGATAAGATACATATTTCAATAAAGACTATAACAGAGAAAATACATGATCATAAACTCACTGCACATGAATTCCTAGATAATAGATGCAACTGCATCCTTTGATTTCTGAATATCAGTGAAGGTACAAGCTACAAGATTACAGTCAAATGATGTCCAACAAGTCAATTGACTCTGAAAATGATAGATATAGACCAAAGCAACATATTCCCTCTCTTAGGGGTCGAATCCATCAATTGTGGAGTTGATTACAATATATTCTCAACAAAATGCTAATGTCTAGTGGAGGTCAGCCAATTCACCACATGATACGATAATAGATACATTTGACCAAAAATTAGATTTAAAAGCATGTATCTAACCCATTTCACTATTTACCAGCGCAATTACACCTCATGCCATCATCATTCATCAATTACATAGGTCAAAAAGTCAAACTAGGTCAAACAACCTGTAAAAATTTCCATCTGGAGAAAGCGTAGTGAAATCTTCATAAAGCATAGTGAGCTTAGAGAAAGCATAGGAAGCTGAGGAAAATTGACTTTTGGAGGCCTTCCATGTGTCCAAATCCTAATCTTAAATATGCTATACAAATCTTTGGATGTCTACTACATGATAAGATTATCAAGAACTCAAGAGGGTGGCTTCTAACCCTCCAAATATTCAATCTCCCAAGAGTAATTAGAAAGCATAGCAAAGGCTATAAAAACATGGCAGAAAGGTGATTTTTTGCATGTTTTTGGGCATTTTGACCCCCCAAAAGTGGCTAGAGTGGCTCAACCACTGACTTAGATTGATGTACTCATCAAGAGGAATCCAAAAATGTTGTGGTTTTGTTACACCATTTTTTTGTCATCTAAACTGTTACTACTATGGACCAAAGTACACCATGTAAGACCAATTCTACCCTAGTAAATTTCTTTCACTATGAAAAATAACTTAGCAATACACAATTTATTAAGTTGTTTATGGTCTAAACAGGAAACCCCATGAGGAAATATCTAATAAATCCATATTTGTTTGGTTTTCCTCAAGGGATAATTAATTAAACCACAATTTAATTAATATTCTTGGTCATATTTAACCCAAAACAGGAAAATTAATTAGATAAATCACTATTTATCTTATTATTTTCTATGAATAATTATTTAAAACATTATTTAAATAATATTACTTGTTAAATTTGACTAAACCAATTATAAATAATTGAATAAATGACTATTTATTTAATTATTACTCAACCACATTCTTAAAATAATAAATAAATCATTTATTTTTTATTATTTACAAATAAATGGATTTGACCAAATCCAAATTATTTTTCCCTCCAACAAATATAATAAAATATTCCATAAAAGTTGGATGTAGATTTGGTTAATAATATTTTAATTATGCACCAATATTTAGACTAACTAAATATTTGGCTATAAATAGAAGTGTTTTTCCATTCATTCACTGACTTTTGTTGCCTAAAGATCACCCTGGATCTATACTTTTGGTCTCAATTTGATCCTCCATCAGTGTCATATTTTTCTATCTTTTTTTCTTGTGAGCTCACTTTGAGTTCCATTTTTTTCTGGGCTTTCTACACCATTAAGAGAGAGAGATCTAAGACCTGAAGCATTGAGGACATACAAGAACCCATCGCATTAAGGGGGACTAGTAACATCTTTCTATGTTCCCTTCCCAGGTGTTATAAATACAAAATTCTTTAAAAATATTCTTGTCTTGTTTATTGGATGCATGGAGAAACTCAAGTTGATTTTATTTGATGTTTAATGCCTGTAACTGCATAGATCTGGATTTTGTAGCATTTATCTTGTTCAACTAACTACAAATCTAAATAAATTGGCAACCATCTTTGATGTTAGGGTTGCTTGTTATGCACATCTAAAGTGAGCTTTTTTTGTACGCTTGCGATTAGAATTCACACTAACAACTGGTGACTCCACAAGGGTTTATAATTACGTCTGTTGTCATTTTTTAGAATCCTCCATGAATAGCTTCTTCAACCCCTAAGGTTTTTATTTTCTTGATGTTTTTTTAACATTTAAAACCCTAAAGCAATAAAATTGTAACTTTCGTGTGTTTCTGGGCCTATTGTGCAGGTGACAGGAATCAATTACAGCTGAGACGACACTTTTTTCTTAAACCTTATTGTGAGATAGCTGGAAGTGAAATCACACTTTTTGGGCCAAAACCTGCAGCCTTGGCTCTCAGGTAACGGAAAACTGCCAGAAAATTGCGACCTTAGCGGAAAACAGGTCTGAGCCTGCAACTTGTCCTTTTTCAGGGTTTTTGCAGTGATTTTTTTGGGTTTGTCTGGGCTACTGTTCAAGATTGTCTAACCTCCATCTCCACCCATCTTGGACCTGTACTTGCTCTCTTTTACTTGTCAAAGTAGGAACCAAGCCCCTTATGGGTTTAGTATGCTTCCACCTTTTTAGGAGGAGTTTAGTTGAAGTAGGTCATCTGAGATTTCAGTGTGTTTAGCCATTTTTCAGATTTGATCCTATACTTTCAGATCCATATCAGATTGGTTATTCATCCATCCAAAAAACCTCTTCTCAGTTTTTTTTGGTCCACCTTGAGGGTCCCCTCCGCTTCCCTTCAGGTTGTAGCCTTTCGCCACCTCAATTGTCGCACTTATCCCTCTGGGTTTTTGCTATTTTTTACACCTATTTCCAGCAGATCTGACCTTTAGGTCCCCGTCCCTCCTGAATTTAGATCCATTGGCCATTTTGTGTGTTTTGACTAGATTTTACCCACCCATAGAATAGTTTTTGGGAAGCCCTCCTCCTTGGGTTTAAAATAATGCATCTTTAGCCGTTTATTTTCTGTCATATTTCAGTTTAATTTACTGTTATTTTCATATTTATTTACAGTTATACAACACCTTTTTTCTTTTTTTCTCTACACAGGTCTGGGTTTAATTAAAATTAACACACTTATCACATACACGCACACCCTAAGTTAAGAGTGCTTGGTTTACACTGACAGGCCAAGACTATAACATTGTAATCAATTGATCCTGCACCTCCATGCCCCTGTTTCAAAATTGTAATCATTTGATCCTACACCTCCTTGCCCTTGTTGGTATCGCTTCCTTCTATAATCCATCTCTGTTTTTCCATCATTGCACCCCCCAGGCCTTTATATTGGAGACTTATTGGCCTTGATCCTCAATTTCTGTTAGGAAGAGTTACTCCTCCACATAGGGGTCGGGTTATTCCTCCACCGAGTCCCCATTCTGACTCTGCTTATGGTTCATCAGGTTCCCATTCTAGTTCTATTCCCAGTTCTCCTCTTGTCACCTTCACCATGTTTGGTTCAGGACCTAATGCTGGTGGTAGCCCTGGCCCTAATGCTGGGAATACTACTAGTGGGACTACAACAAGAACTATCTTGGTTGCTCCCTTGCTCCCTTATATGGCAGGCCTCAATCTTCCCGATTTTAACCAAATGATCAATGGCCCCATACACCATGATCCTAGTTGGGATACTTCAAACCATGTTTGTTCTTTCTGTGACACCATTTTTTGGTCATCTAACCTATTATCATTAGATGGACCCAAGTACATCATGTAAGACCAATTTTACCCTAAGTAAAATTGCTTTCACTATGAAAATAACTTAGTAAACCACATATATTAAGTTGTTTATGGTCTAAACAGGAAACCCCATGAGGAAATAATAAATAAATATACATTTGTTTGATTTTACTCAAGGAATAATTAGTTAAACAACAATTTAATTAATATTCCTGGTTATATTTAACCCAAAACTAGGAAATTAATTAGATAAATCATTATTTATCTTATTATTTTCTAAAGAATAATTATTTAAACATTATTTAAATAATATTATTTGTTAAATATGACTAAATCACCCATAAATAATTATTTGTTTGATTATTACTCAACCAAATCCTTAAAATGGTAAATAAATCATTTATTTATTTATTATTTACAAATAAAGGGATTTGACCCAAGCCAAATTCCTTTTCCCTCCAACAAATATAATAAAATATTCCATACAAGTTGGATCTTGATTTGGTTAATAATATTTTAACTAAGCACCAATATCTAGACTAACTCAATGTTTTATTATAAATAGAAGGGTTTTCCCATTCATTTACCACCTTTTGTTGCCTAAAGATCACTCTGGATTTATACTTTTGGTCTGACTATTGATCCAACATCATAGTCATATTTTGCTACCATTTTTGTCTGGCTTTTCTACACCATCAAGAGAGAGAAGTTTTAACTCTGAAGTGCTGAGGACTTACAAGAACCCATCCCATTTAGGAGAACTGGTAACAACCTTCTGTGTTTTCCTCCGAGGTGCCCATAATACAAAATTCATTCAACATATTCTTGTCTTGTCTATTGGATGCATGGAGTAAATCTTGTTTTGTCTACTGTTTAATCTCTTCTAATGCATAGATATAAAATTTTGTAGCATAAATCTTGATCACCTAACAGCAGATCTGAAGATATTGGCAGCCATCTTTGTTGTTAGGGCTCTTTTTTATGCACGGCTAAAGTGGTATTTTTTCGTACGCTTGGAATTAAGATTCATACTAACAAATGGCGACTCCACACGGGTTTACAATGACGACCTCTGTAATTTTTCTGATCCTTGCATATCTAGCTGCTTCAAACCCTAGGATTTCTCTTCAGCCTCTTGTTTTTGCTTTTCTTGATGTTTTTTAAACCTATAAAACCCTAAAATGATAAAAATTCTAACTTCAGTGTGTTTTCGGACCTATTGCGCAGGTGACAGGCATCAGCTGAGCTGAGACGACAATTTTTTTCTAAAATCCACCGCCGAGAGTGTCAGAAGTGCAGGTTGCAATTTTTGGCCCAAAAATTGTGACCTGGACCCTCAGGATGCACCTTTCAGCCCAAAAATTGCGACCTCTGCTGAAAACAGGTCAAAAAACTGCGATTTGGACTTTTTACGGGAATTTTTCTGAAAGTTTCCTAGGTTTGTCTAAGCCTTTGTTTAGGGTTGTCTGACCTCCATGTCCACATGTTTTGGACTTGTACTTGTTTTTTCTTACTCAAATAAGTGGGAACCTAGCCCCCTAGGGCTTCAATACCCTCCAATTCTTATGGAAGAGTTTTTGTTGTTGCAGGTTGTTTGAATTTCAGATTCTTCAGCCATTTTTTCAGATATGATACCTCACCTTCAGATTCTCTTTAGATCGGCTTTTTATCTATCTAAATCACCTAATTTAGCTTTTTTTGAGTTTTCCTCTAGGGTTCACTCTGCTTCCCTCCTAGAAATAGCCTTTCGCCACCTCTTTTTACAACAATTTTTCCTCTGATCTGTTGTTGTTTCTGCACCACTTTCCAACAAATTTTTTCCTTTGGATCCTTGTCCCTCCTGACCTTAGATATATTGGTTGTTTTAGTGTGTTTTGATTAGTTTTTTACTCACCTATAGACTATTTGTTGAGAGGCCCGCTTCCTTGGGTTTAGATTATTGCATCATTAGCTATTTATTTTCTATTTTTACAAGCTTATATACTATCATTTGCATGTTTATTTGCAGCTATACAACACACTTTTTCTTTTTCTCTACAAACGCCTTGGTGTAAAAATTAAAATTTACACACTTTGCACACACATCCTAAGCAAAAAAGGGCTTGGTTAATACCTCCAAGAAAATACTCTAAAACATTGAAATCAATTGATCCTGCACCTCTCTGCCCTTGTTTCGACATTGTAATCGGTTGATTCTGCACCTCCCTACCCTTGTCGATCTCTTTTTCCTTTGTGTCGTGTTTGTGTCACCATCGTTATGCCACCAAGGCATTCATCACGAAGACTTCCTAGCCTTCATCCTCAGTTTTCGGTAGGAAGACTTACTCCTCTACGTAGGATTCGAGTTCGTCCTGCACCGAGTCCACACACCAACTCTTCATTTGGTCCTTTGTGTTCTCCTTCTCATTCTGCCTTCAGTTCTCCCCTTGTCACCTTCACCATGTCTGGTGTAGGACCTAATGCTAGCGGTAATCCCATGCCTCATGCTAGGAATACCACTAGTGGGACCGCAATGTACTCTACCCTGGCTGCGCCCTTGCTCCCCTTCATGGCAGGCCTTAGCCTCCCTGATTTTGACCAGTTGATAAATGACCCTATACACCATGACGCTAGTTGGCCTGCTATGCTGACGAAGCTCCCTTTTGACATCCCAAAGTTTGAAGGCCTTGCTGGAGAAGATCCTACAAATCATGTTCGATCTTTCCACATGTGGTGTTCATCTAACTCCATTACCAATGACTCTGTCCATCTTCGGTTGTTCCAACGTACGCTTACAGGTGAAGCTTCTAAGTGGTATGTTGATCAGGCCCCTTCCTCTCATACCACCTTTGCAACTCTTACCTGGGCTTTTCTGTCTTACTTCCATCTTCCCCTTCGTTATGACACTGGTATCAAATTTTTGACTTCTTTTCATCAATCATCTGCGACTTGCCTATCCGATCATGTCTAGGAATGGCAGAAAAGAAAGAGCCTATGTCAAGCCCCTACCTTCAAAGACTGTGTCTACATGGACAGGTTCCTTAGATCTCTCTTGCCTCCTATAGGGAAAGATTTCGCATCACATTTTCCTCAAGCCGAAGAAGCTGCTCTCTAAATGGAATTAGAATATGACCTGATCTACGCTCAATTGGGTTATTTTTATACCGTTCTACTGGATCTTTCTAGACCTAATGGTGCCAATGCACTGGGATCACCTCATGTTGCCAACAGTGTCGTTGGAGCTCTCTTGAATCCATATGCTTAGCCTCCCATGGGCTATGGTTTTCCTTGGGGGGCCAACACCTCTTGCACTTTTCCCCCTCCCGGTAGCACGTATCCAGGATATGACATGCCTCCTCTTTTTTCCCAACCTCCTATTTACCACACTGTTACCCAACCTCCTTATTATCCGTATCCACAGCTTGGTACTCCAACTCCTCTAGAATTAGCACCTCCGCCTCCCTTCCCTTCTCAACCCCCGCAACAGTAGCCACTGCCCCCTCAGGGGCAAGTGTATGCAAAATACGGCACGATTAATCCTCCCCCCTCCAAAGAGACGAGGAAAGGCACTCAAAATCAATCTTTTCCCAGTAATCCTAGATCTAATCCTCAAAATAATGCACCTAACGCTACTAACTAGCAACACGACACTCAGCCCAAGTAGGACATGCTTGTTCCCACAAACTAGCCTTGTTCTTGTTGTGGTGTTTATGGTCATTACATGCATGATTGTCCTCTTTTACAATAGATGAAGAAGATGTGGGAGTCTCAAGAATCATTGCAAGGACAACAAGCCTCCCCTTCTGTCCCTCCCAGTGTTGCGGATAGTCAGTCGGCTATGCTTACTAATCCTTTCCCTCAGCAAGGATTTGTGGCTACCCAACCACCTGAAGTTCAAGCAGCCACTCAAAATATTCCATCTGGTTCCCCCGATTACTAGATCCCCATGATGAACTCTGACCAACCTGTTATCATTGACCTCAACCTTCAGACTCGGTCCCGTCAGTACACCAAGCCTCCCACTACGTCTATCCCCAAGCCACCTCCTTTAGTTTCTACAGAGCCTCTTTCAACATGTAATGGTTCCTTAAAGATCCCTTAGCCTAAGGCAAAGGTCCATACCAAGATCCCTAAGGGAACATTATGCCAAAATGCTGCTTCTGGCAAAGTTTCCCATTCATATAGTATAGTAGATGATTTGGTGCAATTCCCTGCTTCTATCTCAACGCTGGAACTCCTCTAGTCGTGCCCTTCACAAAGAAAAGCTCTACTATCTTCTATGGGTATTGTAGACCCTGCCGATGATCACTTGATCATCTTCAATTCTAACTGGTCAGAACATCCTCCTCTTCTTGCTTCTGTCACCTTCCAAATCCCAGTCAAAATCTAGAATGCTCACGTTTTCTAGTGTATCATTGATGAGGGGGCATCCACCTATGTGATGTCTGCTTCAGTTTGGAAGTAACTAAGATCACCTGAGTTGGCTCCTTCCACGATCACTCTTCGAGCGTGGGATGGCCACGCCTCCCAACCCATTGGCCTATTTCGCAATCGTCCTATTACTCTTGTGGGCAAGACTGTTTGTGTTGACATAGAAGTCATTGATGCCCCCTTAGATTACAAAATTATATTGGGTCATATCTACATCTATGCAATGTCTTTTGTCCCATCTATGGTCCACCACAAGAAGTCCTTCCCTCATAATGGAAAAATAGTCACCATTGACCAGTTGACATATTACAAAACGAAGTATCAGACCTCCCCTGAGTCCATCATCTCTTCAGTGGCTAGTAAGAAAACCATTTATCCTTTGACCAGTGTCTCACCCAAAGTTTACAAAGACTCCTCTTTGCTTGGTACATTCCTTCGTCCTCCTCCTCTTGTCTCTGATCCCAGCTCATCAAATGTTTGCATGATGCAATCGTCTCGGGCTGCTCTCAAGTGGCCTGCTTTGGCTAGTCAGCATCCTCCTCACCCTCCGCAACCTGCTCCTAGCCCTTCGATTCAGACTTCGGGACCTCCTCCTCCTAGCCCTTTAGCTGGTATCCATGAGCCTCTTTACCCTCCTAGAATGGTTCCTCCAGGCCTTAACCATTTAGGAGTTTTCCCACCTAGCCTCTACCCCTCCGGTCAAATACCGTTCCTAGCTCCCCCCCCAGGAGTACACATGGTACCTGTCATGGCCACCCTCTCTCTTCCTAACCTGAACCTTGGGATTCCCATCTAGTACATGATCCTCCAGCCATTACCCAGCCTGGTCAACCCAAACCTTATCTTGCTTTGACCCCAGTTCAACCAGTCCACATGACTTCTCTTTCTACTACAGTGCCTCAACCATGTCAACAGGAACCATCTCCTGTTGCGACAGCTTCGGGTAAGAAGGGTAAAGCTCGCAAGAGGGCATCAAAAGATAAGGCTACCCCGACAAACCCTGCCCCTCCTTAGCGTCCAAAGTGCATCATCCATTGTGCTTTGTGTGATGTTGTCGATCATGCCACCGATACCTATCCAGAGTTGCCGCACCTCAAGTCCCTGGTCAATGAGACGTTTTCTGAGTGTGATATCCCAGATGTATATGTCATTATACCCGATTCAGTCCCAAAACTCAAGTCTTTGTGCACAAATCACCCTTGTGCTTTGTGTGATTTCCATGGCCACTATACTCACCTCTATCCTTGCCTTGAAGAGTATCGCTCCTCTTTGGAAGTGGTCCACAATTTAAGGCCAAGTGCAATGAGTCCACCACTCCCTTATCTACGTGTTTTGCTTCAACAGAATCAGAGGACACATCCATTCCTATTGAAATTCACCCTCCAGATGTCGAAATGATAGAGTCGTTGGCCACTGTCCACTACCTGTCATACTTTATGATATCCTTGGTGGAAGACCCCCCTGGGGCTTCCCCTTATGTTTCGCCTAACCTCCCTTCAACGATCACCATGGGCTCAACATCGGTGTATCCTTCATCTAATTTTTTTTCTGTCACCCCTTGTGACGATGCGAATGTGAACCTCTCTTCTCATGATGATGAGTCAGGTAGCTTTGCCGTGTCAGGTGGTGTTTCTTCCACCAGTCACCCCATCTTCTATTACGATGATGACATTACGGAAGCAGTCACCACCCCTGACTTTATCTATCCCCCCTTACATCGAACCCATGAATTCGAACCACATACACCTTGTGGCCATTACATTGAAACCCAATGTTTGGGTAAGGGGGCACCCATATTTGAGAGACCGGGAGAAAAAATTCTCCACAACTCTCCTAGTGTATCTGGTCATGTCGAATCTAGTACCATTATTTTTCCACATTTAGAAGTACCTATAGAGTTCCATATCACTTCATATCACTCTAGGGATGATAACCCTCATCATTCCCTCATCTTACATTAGCAACCCAATCTCTTAGACAATGTTGTTGACCAACCTATGGGTTTTCTAGGAGAGCATCAGTTCATTGTCTCCAAATCCTCTCTTTGGGATAGTGACACCATGTATGCCAACCCGGAAACTTAAATTCCATTTGATTCATATATGCAGTACCAAAATACATTGGTAATTTGCATTCCCTTTCTCAAACTACATAACCATAAAAAAAACAAATGGTGTACCACATCATTAAAATGTGTTTAGATTCCCCTTTTTCAAAATAAATTTTGGCATGACCACAACATGATTGGGGCCACCTATGCCCCTCAACCATAAAAAATCCTAGATCTCAACCAAAAACAGCACTGAAACCCCCTTTATCTAACAAGTCACACTTTTCAGGTGATTTCCAAGGATGGGTTGCAGTTTTGTGCCCAGTACCTACTACCCAAGTTGCAGAACATACCCCAAAAAGTGCGACCTAGCCTATTCATGAGCTCTGGGTACCTAAATGAAACTTTCAATCCACTGAAATGAAAGAGTAGGATTAGGCCTCTTACCTGCAACTAACAGATCTCAATTCGAATGGTCGGTTTGTCTACTACGATCGCTACAATATTTAGGGCCTTCTCTCCTCACTAAATTCACCACTACTCCACATGAAAATGAGTGAATTTGGAGGGAAAATGCTTGATTAAAAGAAAACCCATGATTATTCTTTCGACTGCTACGACCAAACCATAGTTTAGTTTGATGAACCATCTAAACCATTGGAAAGCTCTCACTGAGCCCTCAAATGGGTATCTATTAGTTTTTAGTGATTTGATACTTCACTAGGACACATTTTATCCAACATGCGTCACTTCACCCCTCCTCAAAATCGAATATCTTCACTTGCAACACTCGTACTAGGGGCACCACTTTGCCTACATACTTGTCCAGGCTCGTGGCAATTTTCGTCGTGAGTTACCATTTTGTACTCATCTTTTTACGGTTCACCATTGGACCTTTACTGTGTGGCAGCACCATTGAGTAGCCCTTGTTTAGAGCATCCGAGTTGAGTCATCATCACATTCATGGAGTCTATCCTGAGTTCCTTTTTATCCCACTATAGTTCTTCATATTTCATTGCTTTGTCCCTCTCTCGTGTCGCACATGATGGCCTCCAGTCCCACTATCCCCTATCCCTCATGATATTGTGTCAGTCACTACCAGGTCATCCATGCCCTTTATGCTCTAACAAGGGAAGTCGTTCATCGACTACTCAGTACCCCCCATTTCATCATCATCCCTGGTTTCATTCTGTCAATCGCTCTACTATTTTCTCTCATGCCTTAGTTGAGGATCCCTGATTGCCTCACCTATGGCGGACCTCCTTCTGTCAATATCAACTCATTCATTCTAGAAGACAGGTCTAGAGGGTTATGTACCTTGGTTCCAGCTTCCATTCTTGTTCGGTGCCTCATATCAGGCAAAGGGACTCCTTATTGCCCTTTGACTTGACTGTTTCTCAGCTCCAACTCCTTTCAACATGCTCAAGATCCGTATACTTGATGGTTCAGTGATGCAGCAGATTGGATCAGTGATTCCTGAGTGTGAGTGAGATGTTTTCAGCCCTCATGAGGGGGCGGCCTTACAAGTAGCCCCCCACATACCCGGATGACCTCTTCACTTCAGCCTTCGATGCAGCTCCATATATTTGATGATGTTGGTGTCAGCCGCTTGCAGTGCCTTATTGATTGCATGTATCAAATAGATTTTCAGAGCCCTTTCCTCTTTACAAGGGCATCTCGGTTGTACTTGTATCTCATGTACTCAGATATTATTGTACAAGTGTTGGTTGTTATTCCAGGCACAATATGTATGTTGGATTCATTATCATGTTATTTATCTGGCTCATTTTTATTCCAACATACACTATATTGTTCAGTCCCTTTCTTACTAGATGCCTTATTTTTTGTACTTTTCCTCGGTGGGCATAGGTATGCCTCCCCCGCCGCCTATAGCACATGTACTCACTCATAAAAGAGACTTGTCGCACCTGTAAGTCTCGCCTCCTCAAGGTCCAGTCCTTTCAACACTTTGGTCTACCTTATACTTCTCTGTCTTCGACACCCCCTTCATTGTATAGTGATTGAGTTATTACAATGTACTTCGGTCATACGATTAGCTCCTAACGCTCACACGCTGGGGGACAATCTGTTACACCATTTTTTGGTCATCTAACCTATTATCATTAGATGGACCCACGTACACCATGTAAGACCAATTTTACCATAAGTAAAATTTCTTTCACTATGAAAATAACTTAGTAAACCACATTTATTAAGTTTTTATGGTTTAAACATGAAACCCCCTGAGGAAATATTAAATAAATCTACATTTGTTTGATTTTACTCAAGGAATAATTAGTTAAACAATATTTTAATTAATGTTCTTGGTTATATTTAACCCAAAACAAGGAAATTAATTAGATAAATCATTATTTATCTTTTTTTTTTTTTTCTAAATAAGACTAAATTCTATTACTGTAAGAAAATATGATACATACAGAGGTGCGTCTTCAACCGCAGGACGAGTTTCAGCAAAATAACAGAAAAATCGCTGCCCACAGGGGGAAACCAGCATGAAGAGAGTTTAATTGCTGCCTCAAGGGAGGAAACCAGCATTACACAGAAAATCTGAAAACTGTAGCAGTATGAACTATCATTAAACTTAGACCTAGGACTGTAACAGAGTTTGATCAAGCCCGCAGGCCAAAAATTCTGAAGACTCCAACTAGACAAGAACTCTGACCTGAAAGATGCAATAAAACTGGATAATTTAGAGACCATAATCGTCGGAGGGCGGTTCTTCTATGATTCGGCATCCATAGCCATAATCATCATCATCCTGAGCGAGATTCGCTGCCTCGCCTGCGTCGTTCTGCTCCAGTGGCGTGCCTGTGAAGTTGGTGCTGTCACCTCCATGCGCGCTTCCCTCAGTGTCGCGAGAGCAGTTCAACGGAGCTGAGTGGAAAGTCTGGTCAGACCCAGGCGTGTGGAGTTTAATCCCCGGATGCACAAGAGGAAGGGACACCGAACTGAATTGAGGGAGCTCCTTGAATTTCACGGAGATGGTCGCCACCACCATGGGCTGGGCAGTGACACATGGGAAGTGGAACAGAGCTGTAGACGGGTTAGCCAAAAGAGCTGACTCGGGATTGCGAGGTTCAGAGGGTGGCGGAGGGAAGGAAGCGCCGCGTGGAGAAGTGGGAGGGTGGTGGACCGGCGGAGCTCTGCGCCTGTTCGAGGCTCGAGTGGAAGGGCGATGCGGGAAATTAGAATCCAGGGAGCTCGAAGGGCTGGAGGAGGAGCGGCGCCTGGAGGCAAGCCTGGCTCGGGTGCTGCCTCTGTGGCATATGAGCCTGTGCCGAAGCCTAGGCATATTCTTGCTAGGAGAGTGCAGGCGGGGTGGGGATAAAAGCAGCGAGACAGGCGGAGGAGGCAGCGACAAACCAGGTGATATATTCTGAGGCGGAGCTGCAAGAAACCAGGGGCACAATGTGCTTTGACAGTGGTGAGAGCCGGGAATGAATTCTACACAGCAGTGGAGAGCGCACCTCTGTCCCAGAGCAGTTCGGAAGCTGGCGATCTTGGCTTTCGGAGGGCACTCAGAGCCGAGAGGAGCGATGAACTGATACATGGTGACCATCCAGATAAAATACAGAGCCCGGCGATGAAGCATCGAGAAGGCGAGAGTGCAATTGCAGGTGGAGGACGACGTCGAGTAATGGTAATGGCCTCGTCCTCCCCACCGGCTTGAATGCCGAATTGTGTGATGAGCCAGAGAATTAATGCGTCCGGGGCGAAGTGAATGCAGTTGGCCGACTACCTTGTGGGTTTGCCACGCGCCAACCAGACCTCCTCGCATCCCCATGTCAGCTATGTTCACCCGCATCCGGGGAAATCATTATTTATCTTATTATTTTCTAAAGAATAATTATTTAAACCCTATTTAAATAATATTTTTTGTTAAATATGACTAAATCACCCATAAATAATTAAATAAATCATTAATTATTTTGATTTTTACTCAACCACATCCTTAAAATGGTAAATAAATAAAAAATTATTTATTATTTACAAATAAATGGATTTGACCCAAGTCAAATTCCTTTTCCCTACAACAAATATTATAAAATATTCTATAAAAGTTGGATCTTGATTTGGTTAATAATATTTTAACTATGCACCAATATCTAGACTAACTTAATATTTTATTATAAATAGAAGGGTTTTCCCATTCATTTACCACCTTTGGTTACCTAAAGATCACTCTGGATATATAATTTTGGTCTGAATATTAATCCAACATCATAGTCATATTTTTGTACCATTTTTGTTTGGGTTTTCTACACCATCAAGAGAGAGAAGTTTTAGATCTGAAGTGTTGAGGACTTACAAGAACCCATCCCATTGAGGAGAATTGGTAACACCCTTCTATGTTTTCCTCCCAGGTGCCCATAATAAAAAAAGCATTCAACATATTCTTGTCTTTTCTATTGGATGCATGGAGTAAATCTTGTTTTTTCTACTGTTTAATGTCTTATAATGCATAGATCTAGATTTTTGCCACATTTATCTTGATCATGTAACTGCAGATCTGAAGATATTGGTAGCCATATTTACTGTTAGGGCTATTTTTTATGCACAAATAAAGTGTTATTTTTTTGTACGCTTGGAATTAAGATTCATACTAACACTTTCCACATGTGGTGTTTGTCTAACTCCATCATCGATGACTTTCTCTGTCTTTGGTTGTTCCAGCATACGCTTACTGGAGAAGCTTCCAAGTGGTATTTCAACTCGGCCTCCACCTCTCATACTACTTTTGCGACTCTTTCTCGGGCTTTTCTATCTTACTTATAACTTCCCCTTCATTATGAGGCTAGTACTGAACTTTTGACCTCTTTCTGTCAATCGTCTCCGACCCGCCTATCCAATCATGTCCAAGAATGGTGGAGAGGAAAGAGCCTATGTTGAGCCCCTACCTTCGAAGACTATGTCTACATGGAATGGTTTCTCAGATCCATTTTTCCTACTATTGGCAAAGATGTCACATTTCATTTACCTCAGACCGAAGAATTTTCCCTCCACATTGCATTGAAATATGACATGATCTATGCAGAGTCTAGTTATGTTTATACTATCTTACCTGATCTCCCTAGACCCGTTGGTGTCAACACACCAAGGGCATCCCATGTCACTGAATGTATCGTTGGAGCCCTTTCTCATTCATACAATCATCCTCCCATGAGTTATGGTTTCCCTCCGGGACAGGCCAACTCCTCCAACACTTTTCCCCCTCCTGGTTGCATGTATCCAGGATACTGCATGCCTCCTCCTTTTTCTCAGCCTACTTACCACAATGTCGCCCAATCCCCTTATTATCTCTATCTATAGCCTAGTGCTCCAACTCCTCCAACATTATCACCGCAGTCTCCCTTGCCTTCTTAACCCCTGCAACAACAACCACCACCCCCCCTGTGTTAGGTGTATGCACAACAGGGTGCGACTAATAATCCTACATCCAAAAAGAAGAGGAAAGGCATCCAAAACCAATCTACCCTAGGTAATATAGGACCCAATCCCCAAGGGAATTAACCCAACACAACAACCCAACAACAGGGCACTCAGCCCAAGCAGGAAAGGCCTGTTCGCACGAACAAAACTTGTTCTTGTTGTTGTGTCTATGGTCACTACACCCATGATTGTCCACTTTTACCTTAGATGTGCCAGATGTGGGAAGATCAAGCAACATATTGAGGACAACAAGCCTCCCCTTCAGTTCCTCCTAATGCTGCAACTATCTAACCGACTTTGTTTAACAATCCTTTCCCCCAGCAAGGATTCATGGCTACTCAACCCCCTGAAAATCAAGTGGCCACCCAATCTCCTCAATCTGGTACCTCCGATTACCAGATTATCATGATGAATTCTGACCAACCCATTACCATTGACCTCAACCTTCAGACTCAGTCCCGTTAGTAAAAGAAGCCTCCCGCTTTATTTGCCCCTGATCCCCCTTCTTCAGGTCCCACAGAGCCTCTTTCAACACCCAATTATCCTTCACTCATCCCTCAACCTAAGGAATAGGTTCATACCAAGATCACCAAGGGGCCATTATGTCAAAATGCTACTTCTGGTAAAGCTGCCCATTCATATAGTATAGTAGATGACTTGGCGCAATCCCCTACTGCCATGTAAACGCTGGAATTCCTCCAGTCGTGCCCTTCAAAATGAATATCTCTACTAACTACCATCGGCGCTGTGGATACTTCAAATGATCATTTTATTGTCTTCAATATTGACTAGTCATAACATCCTCCCCTTCCTGCTTCTGTCGCCTTCCAGATCCCTGTCTAGATCAAGAATTCCAAAATCTCTCGTTCTATCATTGACAAGGGGGCATACACCTGTGTGATGTCTGCTTCAGTTTGGAAGAAACTAGGATTTCCTGAGTTGGACCCCTCCACTAACACCCTCCGAGTGTGGTCTGGCCACTCTTCCCAGCCCCCTGGCATGTTCCAAAATTTTCCTATTACGCTTACAGGCAAGACTGTTTATGTCGACATAGAAGTCATTGCTTCCCCCTTAGAATACAACATTCTATTGGGTTGTGGCAACACTTATGCGATGTCTTCTGTCCCATTTTCAGTCCATCGTAAGATGTAATTTCCTCACAACAGAAATATTGTCACCATCGACCAGTTGACATATTGTGAACTGAAGTCTCAGACCTCCCTTGAGTCCATCGTCTCTTCGGGGCCAATAAACAAGTAGTTGGACCTTTGACCAGTGTCTCACCAGGGCCTAAAAAGCATCCTCTTTTATTTTTTCTTTCCCTAGTCTCTCTCCTCCTATCTTTGTTCCCATCTCATCGAACATTTGCATAATGTAATCATTTCGGTCTGACCTCAAACAGACTGGTTCGACTAGTCAACAACCCCACCCTCCATAACCTTCTCCTAGAACCTAGACTCAGCCTTCAGGACCTCCTCCCCAAGGCCCCTCATCTATATTTGGTATCCATGAGCCTATCTAAATTTGTGGAATGGTTCCTCCTAGCCTTAATCATCTCAGAGTTGTCCCGCCTGGCCATTACCCCTCCAATCAGATATCGTTTCTAGCTCCCCTTCCTGGAGTATTTTCGCTACCTATTATGGCTACCTTATCCCTTCCTAACAGGACCCTATGGATCCTAGTCTGGTACATTGTTCCCCGGACCACTATCTTTCCTGGTTAGCCCAAACCTTATCTTACTTTGACCTCGATCCAACCAGTTGCCATGACCCCTCCTTGTGATTTTTTTCCTCAACCACCTCAACAAGAACCCAATCCTGTTGCGAAAGCTTCAGTTGAGGGGGGAAAAGCTCGTAAGAAGGAACAAAAGGACAAGGCTACCCAAAAAAATACTTCTCCTCCTCAGCCTCCAAAGCTTACCCCTCTGTGTGCTTTGTGTGAAGTTGTCGGTCATGCCACCCATCATTGTCCTGAATTGCCTCACATCAAGCCCATGGTTAATGTTGTGTTTCCTAAGTCTAAGGTCCCTAAAGCCTCGGTTTCTTCCTTGACTGCAGCCAAGAACCCCAAGATTTTTCATACCAACCACCCCTGTGCTTTGTGTGATATCCATGGCCATTATACTCACCTTTGTCCCCACCTCACACATTACCGCGCCTCTTTGGAAGTAGTTTGGGAGTACGAGACTGAACAAAACTAGTTTGCCTCTCTCGTACTCACGTAGTATGCTTCAAGCCAACTTGAGGATACCTCTGCTCCCATTGACATTCCCCCTCCAAATTTCAAGATGATGGAGTCTTCGACCAATATCCTCTACCTGTCATCATCTATGAGATCCACGGTGGAAGATCCCTCTGGGACTTCCCCTTTTGTTTCGCTTGACCAAACTTACATGATCACCCTAGGCTCAACATCAGTGGATCCCTTATCTGCTTGTTCTTTCATCAACCCCCCATGATGTTGCACATGTGAAACTTTATTCTCATGAGGATGAGTCAGGTAGCTTTGCCGCGTCATGTGGTAGCCTTCCACCAATCACCCCATATTTTACTGTGATGACAACATCATGGAAGCCTTTTCCACCCCTGACTTCATCTTTGCCGCACATAAGAGGAATGGAACCATCTATGTCTATGGTGACTTTTGTGACCCGAGCACAAGATTCCCCCAAGGTGGCTCCCACACACCACTCACCTATCGGTGTGCAAGTGGTAGACATCCTACCCAGGGCACTCCCTCTAGCAGTGTTTGTTTGATTTCAACATTTCGTTTGAGTTGCTGACATTGTTCATAATCCTCTCATTTGTTGTCCTATGGCACCTTTTAGATAGATCCCCCATCCACACCACATATCAGTTATGCCGATGGTGCAAGTCGCTACTCTCAGAATCTAGCCTCGATAAGTTGGGCCATTTTTACCCCCTTACATTCACTTGTTCTCTCTAACGGCGTATGCATTGGCACTACCACCAATAACCAGGCCAAATATGATGCACTGTGAGGTTTATTAGCCAATTCCCTTTCCCACCACATCCTTCACCTTCATGTTCATTTATATTCCCTACTTCTTTTCATGCAATTGAATGGTGTCTATCGTGTGCATAATCCTGTCCTTTTTAGAAGATATTTATGAGTGAAGCTCTTGATGCATGAATTTTAATTCATTACATTCAGTCATGTACCTATAGCACAAAATAACTATGTATATATCATTGCAAATAATATTCTATATTGGCATTTATAATAGGAATTTCACACAAGATAATAACAATAAACCATAAAATGATTCATATCCATTATATGTGTCGATCAAAATGTTTTAGATTCCATCAACTCTGGTACATATGACATTCCCATAGCATGTTACAAAAACTCAAAATTAGGGGCACCACATGCCCCTACACCTTATCACTATCTAGAGGATCCCGTTCCAATGGCTCGACTCTGGTAGCTCCTAGATCATGCATCCCCTATCTTGCCATCGCCACACACTGCATGACCCCTCACCACTCTGAGGGCAGACCAATACATGGCTCGATGTACTGGTCGTCAAGATCTTTCCATCCGCGCTCTGAAACACTTGTTAGAAGCCTCTCACATCTACAATGGATTTCCTCTATGAGGGCAACTGCATCCTCATTTTGTGGACCCCTCGAACCTCCTGGTGCTGCAGCTCCTGATACTATTGGCCACCCCATGTACCCTGCCGGTTTCACCGATGCCGTATCTGCATACCAAAAGTGAATGAATCAGTACCATATAAAATATTCTAAAACTATAAAATTCACATAAAATATGAGCAACTTGTCACTTACCATTGGGTCCACATGCTCGACTTGGCAACAGTGGCAATTCCGGGTCCCCATGATAAATCATCCCACTGTAGGGATAGTCGTCTATATACAATGGCATCTGACCCCAATGAGAGAAAAACTCGGGTCAGAACACCCATCTAACTACTCCACCTACCCCTCTGCACATTAGCCACCCCCAACGGTGCATCCTGGGCTCCCTCCGGTCCCCATCCTAGATCTGTATGCGAGGCCGAAGTGTCGGGATCTTCTCAAAGAAGAGCAAGCACAACACTATACCATATGCATAGTTGTGGTTCACCTGCTACTTGCATACGAAAATTTTCATTTCAATGATGACAACATCATTTGGGCCCGCCCATAGTATGTTCCACTAAACACACTCTCAAAAAGCATCATTTTACCCCCAGTGATGTGGTGGAGTGTATGGTTTCATAGGATTCGCAACACCACTACGGCCACAAAACGGGTTTCTAGGTGCTCTAGATCCCCGATTGGTTCCTGTGTCCACTTCACATGGAGACCCGGTTGACCATGGCACTCCATAAACTCCATAATATTCCACCCACGCAATAACACTCACTGCATATTTCCCACCATCCCAAGTGGCGGGAGACCAGTCAAAAAATATATATCCTGGACAGTCAACTCGATCCAATGCCCCTACACAATAAATATCTCATGATCTGGATCCCAATAGTTGACAATCCAGGCCAACAAGGGCTCCCCAGCTTTCATCAAAGGGTTATCAACAAACTTCAGGACCCCAAACTTGGCCAATGTGTCCACTTCACATGGAGACCCGGTTGACCATGGCACTCCATAAACTCCATAATATTCCACCCACGCAATAACACTCACTGCATATTTCCCACCATCCCAAGTGGCGGGAGACCAGTCAAAAAATATATATCCTGGACAGTCAACTCGATCCAATGCCCCTACACAATAAATATCTCATGATCTGGATCCCAATAGTTGACAATCCAGGCCAACAAGGGCTCCCCAGCTTTCATCAAAGGGTTATCAACAAACTTCAGGACCCCAAACTTGGCCAATGCACTGTAG
Source organism: Pinus albicaulis (assembly GCA_034641835.2). NCBI lineage: Eukaryota > Viridiplantae > Streptophyta > Pinopsida > Pinales > Pinaceae > Pinus > Pinus albicaulis. The sequence goes on from CM076580.1 coordinate 870,386,436, forward strand.
ACACCATGATCCTCTCAGATCTCCGACTGTAATGTGTCTAGGTCTCTCTCTCTCTAGTTGATCCTCAATTTTGCCATATCTACACAAAACCATCATACTTTTCAATTTACAAAAAGGAAAGACTATGTTCAACCATGAAAAACCATCTCTCAGCCAAGAAACAGCACCAAAACCCCCCTCTTTAACATATCGCACTGTTTAGGCAATTCCTGGGACAAGTCGCAGTTTTCTTCCCAAAAACTGCTACTTAAGTCGCAGATATTGCCCCAAAAAATGTGACCCGGCCGTGAAGAGGAGCAGGGGTCTGTTCCTGATCCCTGGGTGACTAAATTGAACTTTCAATCGACTAAAATGAAAGAGTAGGGTTAGGCCTCTTACCTGCAACTGACAGATCTCGATTCCAACGGTTGGTTTGTGTGATACAATTGCCGCAAGATTTATGGCCTTTTCTCCTCTCTACATTCACCACAACTACACATGCAAATGAGTCAAATTGGAGGGAAAATTCCTTATTAAAAGAGAAACCACAGATTTTTATTTTGCCATATATGACCAAACCATAGCTCAGTTTGACAAACCATCAGCACCATTGGAAATATCTCACCGGGCTCTCAAATGTGCATCCTTTAGTTTTTTGTGCTTTGATACTTCACTCGGACACATTTTTTCCAGGAAAGGTCACTTCACCACTCCTAAAAATAGAATCTGTTTACTTCCAACACTTGTACTTAGAGCACCATTTTTCCCTCATACTTTTCCATGATCGTGTCGATTTTTGTCATGAGTAACCATCTTGTACTCATGTTTTTATGGTCCCCACCGGGCCTGTTCTGTCTGGCAGCATCATCGAGTCGCCCTCGTTTAGAGCATCTGAGTTGAGTCATCATCGCATCCATGGAGTCTATCCTGAGTCCCTTTGTATCCCGCTATAGTCCTCCATCCTTAATTTCTTTATTCCTCTCTTATGTTGCACATTTTTTCCTTCAGTCATACTGTCCCCTATCCCCTCTCGTGTTGCGTCAGTTTCTGTTAGGTCACCCATGCCATTTATGCTCTAACAAGGGAAGTCATTAGCCCACTACTCAGTACCCCCCATTCCACCATTATCCCTGGTGTCATTCTACCAGTCACTCTACTATTATCTCTTGTGCCTTATTTGAGGATCCCTTATTGCCTCACCTATGACGAACCTCCTTTTGTCGACACCAACTTATTCATTCTAGAAGATAGGTCTAGAGGGTGGTGTACCTTGGTTCCAGCTTCCACTCTTGTTCAATGCCTGAGATCAGGCAAAGGGACTCTTTATTTCCCTTTGACTTGATTGTTTCTCAGCTCCGGCTACTTACGGAATGATCGAGATTCGTATACTTGACGGTTCAGTGACACAAAAAATTGTATCGGTGATTCCCGGGTGTGTGTGAGATGTTTTAGACCTCATGAGGGGGTGGCCCTTCAAGTAGCCCCCCACATACATGGCTGAATTATCTACTACAACCTTGGATACAACTCCATATATTTTATGGTTCTGTTGTGAGCCACTTGCAATGCCTCTTTAGTTTGCATGTATCATTCAAATTTTCGGGGCCTTTTCTTGTTTTACAAGTCCTCTTTGGTTGTACTTATATCTCATGTACTCAGATATTATTGTATAAGTCCTGGCTGTTGTACCAGGAAAAATATGTATGTGGGATCCATTATCATGCTTTTATCTGGCCCATGTTTATGCCAGAATGTACTATATAGTTCAGTTCCTTGTTTACTAGATGCATTATTCTTTGTACTTGGTTATCTCGATGGGCATAGGTATGCCTCCCCCACCTCATGTAGAACAGGTACTCACTCATAAAAGAGACTTTTCACTTGTAAGTCTTGCCTCCATAGGGTCTTTTCCTCTAGTGTTTTAGTCTACCTTATATTTCTCTCTGTCTGACTCCACCTTTGGTGTCTAGTGATTGAGTTCTTACAACGTACTTCGGTCATACGATTAGCTCCTAACGCTCGCACACTAGGGGGCAACATGTTACACCATTTTTTGGTCATATAACCTATTACTATTAGATGCACCAAAGTACACCATGTAATACCAATTTTACCCTAGTAAAATTTCTTTCACTATGAAAAATAACTTAGTAATACATATTTTATTAAGTTTTTATGGTCTAAATAGGAAACCCCTTGAGGAAATATCAAATAGATCCCTATTTTTATGGTTTTCCTCAAGGGATAATTAGTTAAACCACAGTTTAATTGATATTCCGAGTCATATTTAACCCAAAACAGGAAAATTAATTAGATAAATCACTATTTATCTTATTATTTTCTAGGAATAATTATATAAAACATTATTTAAATAATATTCCTTGTTAAATTTGAATAAATAATTTACAAATAATTGAATAAATCACTATTTATTTAATTATTACTCAACCACGTTCTTAAAATAATAAAGAGATCATTTATTTATTTATTATTTTAAAAAAATGGATTTGACCAAATTCAAGTTCTTTTTCCCTCCAACAAAAATAATAAGATATTCCATAAAAGTTGGATCTAGATTTGGTTAATAATAGCTTAATTATGCACCAATAACTAGACTAACTCAATATTTTTTTATAAATAGAAGGGTTTTTCCATTCATTCAATACCTTTTGTTGCCTAAAGATCACTCTGGATCTATACTTTTGGCCTGAGTTTGATCCTCCATCATTGTCATATTTTTCTACCTTTTTTGCTTGTGAGCTCTCTTTGAGTTCCATTTTTGTCTAGGTTTTCTACACCATAAAGAGAGAGAGATCTTAGATCTGAATCATTGAGGACATACAAGAACCCATCACATTGAGGAGAACTAGTAACATCTTTCTATGTTCCCTTCCCATGTGTCATAAATACAAATTTCTTTAAAAATATTCTTGTCTTGTCTATTGGATGCATGGAGAAACTCTTTCTTTTATTTGATGTTTAATGTATTTAACTACCTAGATCCAGATTTTCTAGCATTTATCTTGGTCAACTGCAGATCCAAAGAAATTGGCATCCGTCTTTGATGTTAGTGATGTTTTTTATGCACAACTAAAGTGAGCTTTTTTCGTACGCTTGCAATTAGAATTCACACTAACAGTTTTCCTTCAATAGACCCCCCCAACAAAAGCATATCATGTCCCACACTATAATTTTGCCAGTATGATTGGTTTTCTGAATTTCTAAATTTGACCAAAAGTTCTCGAAAGAAAAAATTTCTCCAAACCTCCTCAAAATTGGTCCAGAGGTGCCTCATAAGGTATGTTATGCCACCAGGGAAGCTTCAATAACAATCTCCAACTTGTCCTTCTCCTTTTGACCTTTTAGGGTTTCCTTCAGTTTGCTTGTAATTGTTTGAATTTGACATTGCAAATCCAATTTCTTGCATAGTAGTGGTTGGACATGTTCTTTTTCATCTTGTTGTCCCTATTGGCCTTTTCATGGAGCTTCTCTAAGTTAATATTGACTTTCTCAAGCCAAAAATATATGTTTTCATTTATTTCCATGGTTATTATTTCTTCAATGTTCAACTACTCATCTGGTGGATTTTTCTCTCTTTCCTTCTGCAATGCCCTTCTGAGACCCATGGTCCTTGGTCTCTTCCTTATCACCTACTCTTCATGCTTCTCAGACTCTTTAGTTTCAGCCACTAATTTTCCTTTCACATCATGCATACTAGCCTCAAAATGAATTTTCTCTAAAGGCAACTATTTTTCCTTCAAATGATTATTTTCTTGCTCTAGAAAGGAAATGTTGAAATTAGCTCTTGCCAAGTTGTCTTGGATTTTTTTTATCTAATCATCTTTGTCCTTGATGACCCTCTCTAGGTTTTCATGCTTTTCACTAGCCTCCAAGTTTATTAATTCAAAGTTGTGTTCCTCGTCATGTATAGATGCCACATGATGTAATGGTGTTTCCTGCTCTGCTGATGTGGGCTTGGTCCTTCCTCAATCTGAGGAGGAAACACAAGCCTTTTTCCTCTTCGGTTTGTTTGAGTAACCTCAATATTCCTACTCACTGAAACTATGCTAGGTGATCCAACCTCCACATGTCCAGATGACGTTGATGTGTTGATGGTGAACTAGGTCTAGTAGGATGGCTACTAGAAGACAAAAAGACATCTTCATGCATCAAAGTTTCCCAAGTGATTTTATTCCACTCAATCTGGTGTAAAACAATGATTTTTTTCAAAGCATGGTGGAAGAGGCTACTTTCAAGACTACTTTTATTATGTTGGACCTTTTCTGCCATCTCTGTCAAACTTCTATAAAGGTAATATGGAAAATTAAGTGGCTTTACCCCTGTGAAATGCATGAGAATTATGACATGATACCCATATAAACTAGAAAATCTTCCCTCACAGGTAAAGTACTTCATGATGATCTTTATGAGTGGTGTATACTTCCCAAGGAGGTACCCAACGGGAAATATGTTCCTCATGGGTTATCTATAATGTCTTCTGAGATAGGGATGGTAATTGTAAAGGTCTAGGTCTTGATTCTTAAACCATTTTTCACCATGATTAGGTATCCTTGTAGCCTTACCTACTATATCAGTTGATATAGTGAAAGCAACCACTGCAATTGTTACTTGGTCCCTTTTGAGTTGAGTGGCAAACAATTTGGTTAATGTAGCATTGTATTTGACTCTCTCAACTAATTCAGAAAAATTAAGACACCATTATTCTTGAAAAAAATGGTTGGAAAATTTTGTAGACCTCATTTCAATAGGGGTTAAGGGCTCATGTCTTATCACATGTCATAATTTTTATATAATATTTCTTCTCCTCCATTTGGTTGATTGCAAGGGGGAAAACCCTAATATGAAAAAACATGGGAAGGGATAAAATGGATAGGATGAGTGGGTTGGGGAAGGGATATGTGAGTAGAAAATTTAGGTAGATGGGAAAGTGTCTTAGGGAATTATAGGAAGTGAAATGAGTGAGGGAATTGGGCTAGGAAATTTTTACACAATCCTAGCTAGGAAAATTGCTCAAATTTGTAGATTTAGGCTAGGGTTTAGGATTTTGGACTTAGGAATTGGGAATGAATGGGTGTGAAGGCTATGGGATATTTTTTTTGGTGTGAGGGAAGGTAAAAATTTAGTCAGATAGTATATTTGTCTTGAAAAACTTGACAAAATATGGCTAGCCACTAAAACAAGGAATGGAGGTCAATGGAGGGTTTTCGCACTAAAATTATGAAATTGAGTTGTAAGGAGGGGTTGACTTAGGTGTAACTTACTTTTCCACTGATGCTAAAAACTCTGATATCCTTAAGAAGCCTCCAAATTTTGGTTTAATGCCTCTAGGAGACAAAACACAACGTTTGGAGGAAATAATAGCGTGGAGGGCAGAAACCATAATGTGGCTTCTTTTGGCATAAAATTTGTAGTGTTTTTTACTTGAATTTTCTCAATTTTAATTTGATGATGAATGAGAGCTATTCTGTGAATTAAAAAAATGAGTTGAACTGTCCTTTTATAGCTTGTGGTGGTCATTTTTCTTCATGGTAGTGGGATTTCCCACTACATGTACTTTTCACTTTATTTTGAAAAATTGTAACTTTGACACTTTCTTTGCAGCTTTCGAAACATGATGAAATTTTTACATATTAGAAACATGACTTACATTTGAAACCAAAATTATTGAAAAAATTTATCTATTAGCACTCCTCCATTTCCGGATTTTATGCACGGTGTTGTAGCCTAATTCGACTTAGCTAAAAGTCAAGAGAGGTTCTGAGAAATTCAAGATTATTGAGGAATAGTTGTTAAAATTTCAAGAAGACCTATAATATGCTCGAAAGGATAACCAAAATATCAAGGAGGATTCGTCATCACTATGCATCAGAACCAAAATCAAGGAAGTAGTAGCATTGGAGGCCTAATATAAGCAAGAAGAGCAACAAAGATAAAATCATGTAGGAGGGGTCAAGTCATGCTTATTTGTGTGGTCTGGAGAGACTAGAACTACAAAATGCCATTTAATTCTAAGATGTCTCCAAATTAAAATCCCCTCCTCTTACCGCTTACCCTCCTCTTTCTCCCATATAAAACTTGTGATATGCAATCTACGGGCACAATCCCTCCTCTATCTATGCCACGTCACCTTCCCCACCCCTACACTTCACACTTTGAAAAAAATAATGTTTAACCTCCACTTTCCCCGATGTAAAACTTGTGATATGCGACCTGCGGGCTGTCTCACCTCCATCTTGCCACGTCACCTTCCACCCGTTGCACTCTGCCCATAGCACAGCTTAACACTTACCTCCTGTCTTTCATAATAAAATCCCCGATTTGTGATTTGCGAGTAGATGCCATGTGGTTTCAAAAGTAAACTCCAAAGGTTTTCAAATCCGGAGGTATGGAATTTCTTGTGTTAAATTGCATTGGAGGAATAAATGAAGGATTATAACATAAAGTCGGTGAAACGCCAAGATGTGATAGAAAGCGTACACGATGTGTTCTCCAAGTGTGAGTATAATATGGTTTAAGTTCAAGTCTTACAGCGGTTGAGAAAGAGAAGACAGAACGTTGCAAGCACACACAGAGGCATAGGCAGAGTCAGGCAGAAGAACATATAGTGGCACTGTTAGATGCATGATAGTGGGGTCAAGTCAGGCACTGAGGCATTGCTATATAACTGTGTAGCTATCACATCATAACTATAAAGGACACCTCAACACTTCATAGGGATGCATTAACAACAATCAGATTCAGCAACACGAATGATATTTCTAGTTTCAATTTGTTTTCTTGGTATGATTGCATAAGTAATTTTAATAGTTTAGGTAGTCGAAGTAATTTCAAGAATTTTAGCAGTTACAAAATATTTTGATTTATTTAAGTATATAGAAATAAAGAAAATGGGGGAGTTCTGGACCTCTTGGGAATTAAATATTTTACTTCTTTTTCTAATGGGTAAATGAAAGAAGTAATAAGTTTCCTAAAATTGTTGATGGTGATTCATGTTTCTTGTGCCATTTTGTGTCCCTTATTCTTTGAATGAAGAGAAGTAATGTAGTAGATGGTCTCTTAATTATATATGTGAATAAGAGTTAAATAACCTTAATTTTCACTCCTTCACTCCATATCTTCTCCCTTCACAAATTCTCTCTGAAACTTAAAAGTAATAAATTCTGTGTTTACAACATATTATTTTGAGTTTCCCCTCTCTTCACAAACTCCTAATGAAACTTCAAAGTAATAGATTCTGTGTTTACAACATATTATTTCTAGTTTCCTCTCTCTCCATGAATTTCCTCTGAAAGATAAAAGTGGCACATTCTATGTATTCAACATATTACAATGAGTTTCCCCTGCAGTTCTTCTTTTCATCCAAATATCAGCAGTGAATCGCATTATGAAACCTTTTATTATTTGAGATCATTAAGGGTCTTAGAAAAATAGTCTCCAGAGGGATAGAACAAAGAACTCATTATAAAATCATTTCTGTGACATACTTTTAAAATGTCTTAAGCACTAATTCCTTTCACAACCGAGGGATTATCTCTTAAGATACTACATTTTTTGGTGTCGTTTCCAGGGATCAAGGCACAAAGTTATTTTTCCCTGGGTATTGAAATATATGGTGAAAAATATTTATATAAAAATTTGGTTGTTTATTATTCACCTGGAAAGTCCACTGATGAAGGTTTCATTAGATGAGGAATTTTGCGGGCACGAAAATGAGAAAGCACCGTGGAAAATATAGATATCAAAGTTTGAATATTTTAAAGGAAGTTTTACTTTTCATTATCAGTTTGGTAGTTTATTTTCCCTTACATATCAAGAAGATTGTTTCCTGCTTTACTTTATCAGAATATTATAAGGCCAAAAATGTACATTATTTATTAGAGAAAGAATATTTTCTTCAGATAGAATTATTGATCTCGACACAAATTTATCTCTGAAATATGAAAGGAGAGATGACTGTTGCATTGTTATTCCTGAAAGTAATCTGTCATAGTCTCGGAATAAATGTGAGGATTCATCATCTTTGGGTGATAACATTCTACCTCATAAGCAATATTCTTATTTCCATCTTGGAACCAAGGTGATTTTCAAACCCTTGGTGCTGCCCACAATCTTTCATCAATATCGTTCAAAAGGATTCAAATTTTTGGCAAGTTTTTCTGGAGAGTAGGAAGATATTTCAGCTGAACAACATATGTTGGAATTTGAGTACTTTCTCAATATATTTCAAATTTTTTATGAAGACATGGCTTTAATTATGTTTTGTTATTCATTAAATCAGGGTGCTCAGTAATGGTTCCAATGTTTGGAACCAAGTTCAATTAGTTCCTAACAAGGTTTACAAGATCTATTTCTTAGATATTGGGGCGAGTGTAAGTCATATGAAAAACAAATTTTGGAATTATATTCTATCCATAGGTAGAGAAATGAATCAATTTCCGAGTTTAATAGGAGGTTTCAAAAAAATTATTTTAGCATGCCAAAAGAGATTCAGCCTCCTGAAGCTGTAGCTATGGTTTACTATTTGATTGCTCTTTCTGTTGTATTTGATTTTTATCTCAAGGAGAGAAAGCCTTGCACTCTATAGATAATTTTTATTTATGCACAAGAAATCGAAGATAATGTGTGGGCTTGTAGAAATTTCTCCTGTCATGTTGAAAGAACAAGTTTTGTTGAAGACAAGAGGGCCTGTCAAGAAAACATTGGAATTTCTTTACAAGAGAATGAAAATTCAGAGATGAACAAGGATTTTCAAAAGGGGACAGGGTATCCTTATATTGCTAAAACACAAGAATTCAAGAATTCTAAGGATTCTGGTCCCAAATTCGTTGCAACAAATGAACTACACACTAAACCCCTGGAAGATCATTACAATTTTCATAATTTTAATGATTTTGTGAATAGAGGAGAAACTAGTGGAGCTTCTCAGGTTTGTTTGTAGGAGGGGGAAGACTTTTGTCAATAATTGGTATTATATGAAGAACATCAGCATTATGAGGACAAAACCTTAGATTTATCTTTATGGTATAAATGGTTATCAATAGAAAACAACAACCAATATTATCACATACAACCTCAAATTGAGGAGTCCAATAGTGAAGGAAGCTTCCCTGTTCAAAGAAGTCTGCATCAACAAGATGTTCAAGAAAAGGAAGCAGCCAAAAATTTGTCTCATCAGTTATATGATCTAGTGGAGGACTATATGACAACTCTCTTTTGTCAGAAACATGCATTTATGCAAGGGTATGTGCAAAGCTCTGTATCTAGAAAAAATTCATTGTACATCCCTGTTTTGATTTTCAAATTTCCACAATATGGGGGCATTAAGTCTAACACAGAGATGTCTAGTTGGTGCCATTGGAAGGTTGATGTCACCTAATTAATTCTAGAAATGTATATAGATAGGAGTTGTTCATAAATAAGCTCAAAAGTTGAGCATTTTTAGTTGTATTATTTTCATTTCGGTATTTTCAGTTTAAGAATAAAGGAAGGAGTCCAAAGTGTAGTAGGTTTTTGGAAGTTTTCACACCAGATCATCTCCCATTTGGGATTGACTCCATGCCCAATATAGACTGTTGAACTAGAAGTTCTCTTCAAATCCATGCCCAATAAAGGCTACTGATTTACAAGTGCTCCTTGACTCTATGCCCATTAAATGCAACTAATCTACAAGTTCTCAACACTTGACTACAAAAATGTTGTCCCCAATTGGAGCCAGATGTTGTAGCCTAATTCGACTCAGCTAAAAGTCAAGAGAGGTTCTTAGAAATTCAAGGATATTGAGGAACAGTTGTTAAAATTTCAAGAATACGTGTAATATGCTCGAAAGGATAACCACAAGCGCAATGAGGATTCGACATCACATGTGCACTAGAACCAAAATCAAGGAAGCAACAGCATTGGAGGTGTAATCTAAGCCAGAGGAGAAGCAAAGACAAAAGTGTGCAGGAGGGGTCAAGTCGGGCTTATTCACATGCTTAGGAGAGATTAGCACTATAGAAAACCATTTAATGCTAAGATGTCGTGAAATTAAAAATAAACAAGATTATCATTCTTCCAAGTTCGAGTATAGCGAAGGCTCATATTCATTGTGCCCAGATCCAACCACAACCCAGGAGCACAAATTGCACAATATTTATACTAAGGAGTGCCCCCGCAAGAAGTCTCATTAAATACGCTCACCTGCAAATCGACTATTAACATTAACTACGGGAACACTCTCTTCAAATTTCAAAAAACTGCTTAAGTGCCCCTACAAGTGGTTTCAGGTTTCAATAAACGAAATTATGTGGTGATAGCTAGAGCCCACTCCCTTTGCTTTCAAATCAGAAAAAGCATAGAAATAATGTATTTACATTAAAATAACTTAAGGGTTTTGGAGTAGGTGCAAAGGGGAAAATATATGGTCAGGATCAAAGTGTAAAATTGAAGCAGAAAGATGGACGACAAAGATCATAACACAAGAACGCAAGTCAGATGGATGGAAAATATTAGATTGTGAGATCTAAGTTAGAGATAAGTGGTCAAGAATGGATATCACAAATAAATATGCAAGAGATTTAATGGATCGAAGATTGTGAAGAAGAGCAACGTGTCTGCCATAGATTCCATCGCATATCGCACTTTGCAAATCTTACCGTTTACCCTCCACTTGCTGCCATATAAAACTTGTGATATGTGATCTGCGGGTGTGGTCCCACCTCCATCTGTGCCATGTCACCTTCCCCACCCCACACTTCGCACTTCGTAAAACATAACATTTAACCTTCACTTTCTCCCATGTAAAACTCACGATATGCAACCTATGTGCGGTCTCACCTTCGTCCCGCTGCATCACCTTCTACCCGTCACACTTTGCGCATCACATAGTTTAACACTTACCTCCTGTATTTCATAATAAAATCCCCAATTTTCGATTTGCAGGCAGATGTGATGTGGTTTCAAAAGTGAACTCTGAAGGTTTTCAAATCCAGAGGTAAGGCATTTCTTGTGTTAAATCGCATCAAAGGAAGAAATGAAGGATTATAATGTAATGTCAGTGAAACACCAAGATGCGATAGAAAGCAGATGTGATGCATTATCCAAGGGTGAGTATAATATGGTTTAAGTCCAAATCTTGTTTCAGTTAACGAAGAGAAGAAAGAACGTTGCAGGCACACACAGAGGCATAGGCAGAGTTAGGCAGAAGAACATATAGTGGCACTATTGGAATCACAACATCTAGGTCAAGTTGGGCACTAAGGCATTTTTACAAAACTGTGTAGCCATCACATCATAACCATAAATGACACCTCAGCACTTTGGGGGGGAGCATCAACAAAAATTAGATTCAACAACACGAATGATATTTCTAGTTTCAATTTGTTTTCTTGGTATGATTGCATAAGTAATTTTAACAGTTTAGGTAGTCGGAGTAATTCCAAGGAGTTCAAAAGTTATTAAATATTTTGATGTATTTAAGTAGATATAAATAAATAAAAGGAGGGATTTTTGGACCTTTTAGGGATTACATTTTTCACTTCTTTTTCTGATGGGTAAATGAAAGAAGCAGTAAGTTTCATGCAACTGTTAATGGCGATTCATGTTTCTTGTGCCATTTGGTGTCCTTTCTTCTTTGAACGAAGTGAAGCAATGTAGTGGTTGGTCTCTTAATTACATCTATGAGTAAGAGTTAAATAAAATTGATTTACGCTCCTTCACTCCATCTCTTCTCCCTTTACAATTTCTCTCTGAAAATTAAAAGTAATAGATTTTGTGTTTACAACATATTATTTTTAGTTTCCCCTCTGTTCACAAAATTCTGATGAAAATTTAAAGTAATATATTCTGTGTTTATAGAATATTATTTCGAGTTTCCTCTCTCTCCATGAATTTCCTCTCAAACTTAAAAGTGGTATATTATGTGTTTTCAACATATTACTTTGAGTTTCCCCTGCAGTTCTTCTTTTCATCTAGATATCAACAGTGAATGGCATTATGAAACCTTTTATTATTCCAGATCATTAAGGGTTTTGGAAAACTAGTCTCCAGAGGGATAGAAAAAATACCTCATGATAAAATCATTTATGTGACACACTTTTAAAATGTCTTAAGCATCAATTCCTTTCACAACTGAGGGATTGTATCTTAAGATACTACACCACAGAATTAAAAATTTTGTGACTAAAACCCTAATGACCTAATGGATACACTGAACTGAATGAAATCATGATGGTGATGAATGAAATGATAATGATGAAATTTTAATGATGGCACACTCAATTGAGTGATGACAAGGACCGACATGTAAAAATTTGAAAGGAGTGGAAATAGCCCTAGGCACACTAACCAGTGACCAGATTTCTATTTGAAAACCTAAAGGAATGACAAAAATTTGATAATGAGAAACTATCATGACATGATAAGATCCCATTTGATCATTGGTGACAGGTTGTTTGGACTGACGCTAACAGCTGCTACTGATGATCCTGAAGTTGCATGTGATAATATTTTGGAGGTCATATTGTTGATAGCCTTGAATCTAAAGTTCTTCTAGTTTTGTTGTTGCTTCACATCCATGGCTAAAATGCTACTGCTAAGATGCTAATGATGTGAATATTGTAGTTGATGATAGACTTGATGTTTGCATGAGGTTATTGGAACATTGATGAAGTTGTTGGAATTCTCTTTGAGATACAAAATACCACTTTCATCAATTGTTCTTCATTGGATGGAATCTTCTCATTTTTTATTGAAGTTCCACGATTCACATGATCAAAATATAGGTGCCACCATGGATCAAAGGTTGTTGTTGGATATGAAAAATGATTTTCTAACAATATTGTAGAGGTCATGTAGCTTCTCAAAATTGAGGAAATGACTCTCCAATGTCTTCATGATGATTGAGGAAATGAATCTCTCAGTCGTGGTCTTGTAAGGTAATTGCAGAGTGCTACAGGTGTGTATTTTTTCCTATAGAAGTCACAAAACTATTCTATGATAACAATATCCTTAAGATAATTCTTCCAAAAACACTGTTAATTCATTATCAATCTATGGACAAGGATCAAAAGCCTTGGTTATGGTGAATGTAATGAAAGAAGGGGTGAAAATTGTTGTTGTTTCATGGAAAAAGATGAATTTTTGGATGAAGAAGTGACTAAATGGTGTGTAGGGTGGATGATGGAGGTATGGTAGACTTATTTATTCATTACACCAAGAAAAACATAGGATGTGACCCCTTTATCTACGTCGATCACACTACTGTAGAAATTTTGGTCACTCCTGTAGCACTTCTGGAACACTCTTGTAGAAAAATATTTTTGTCCGTTTATCTCAAATGGTAGATTTTGTTTACCTCAAATTTTTTAGCATGTTTCCATAATCCTTATGCATCTCCCCATAAAACATATTTTCTAATGGATGGGAAAATCTCGAGAAAAATAAAACTGGTTGTAGGTGATGGAGATAAATTTCTCAAAAATGCACTAGAATTTTCTTGAATTCCTTGAGCATGTTACCATCATCCATATGCATTTCCCCATGAAACAAATCATCTAATGGATGCACGGTTTTCAATATATGGTAAGAATAATTTTTTTCCTTGTGTATTTTTGCCTCCTATAGCAAAACATAACCTGCCTATAACATATTAGGAAAGTGAGGAAAATGAATGGGAAAGACTTGGAAATGATGGGTGGATGTTGGAAATGGATGAGGGTGGTGTATTGACATGGTCTTGGTCTTGTTTGAGCATATGGTAAAAGGAGTAGAAATCCCAAGTTTGAATTTCTTTGACTAATTTTTTTTATTAGTTTTTTTCTTTTGGTGCTAAATAGTTCTTGTTGTTTTAAAATGTTGGAGAGATCCTACATTCATCAGAGAAAGAGACATGGAGAAAAAATATTCTTTTCCTTTTTCATTTTCATCTTTTCTCTTTTTTTTCCTAGGCCTACTAGCTACGTCAATGAGGTTTTCAACTAGTAGGTTTGCCTAGGCACCTCAAAGGAGATTTTAAACTAGGATATTTTCCTATTTTTCCTTTTTTTTTTTCTTTCTAACCCATTGAACACCTCAAGGAGGAATTTAATTAGTGAGCCAATGTTAGTCACATAAAAAGAGGTTTTCACCTAATATTTTTTTCTTTTCCTTTTTTCTCTCTTTTTCCATTTTTTTATTTCTTTTTCCTATCCTACTCTACTTGAAAAAATAAAATCTCTTTTATGTGTAGGAATACTTCCAATGGATCCATGTGCATACCAATATGAAATTTAAACTCATGTGTAGGCTATAAACATATGATTTGACATGTACTTGAATATTAGAGACAAAATTCTTTGACTTTGATGATTGTTGGGTGGCTTAATTGTCGGATTAAACCTCTCAATATTAATTATCAATCCGGGAGTCGTAAACACGAGTTGTACTGCGCATTGGCTCAGCTTAATGGTCAGAGTATATGAGTTTCCTTATTAATGATAAACTAGGTGCTGAAATGGAACACACATTTGCTGTAAAACAACCAATCTTGAAAAGGAAACCTACTTAACCAATGTCATTTACTGCAAACTCCATACTACAATTAATCTATGAGGAAATACAAAGTAATTTGAAATCATTCTTGCACTCAATTCTACTTTTAAATCTCCTATGATATCTTGGAAACCCTGATCTATTTATTCCTTTCATTAACTTAAAACTAAGCTTGAAATAAGAAAAAGACTACACATTATAATTCACACCTTAAACTAACTAAAACTACTTATTAAAACAAATTCAAGATTCTAAAACAACAAAAGAAACAATTCTAACTATTGCTAAAATAAATACTTAAAAGATCCTAAAAGTTGCATCGCAAATTATCTATAATAAATCCACACACATTACCCTAATAATAACTTCAAAACTAAAATTACTCTTGATAAAAAATTTAAGATTGAAATTAACAAAGGAAAATTTTTATTATTGGGGAAAGAAAGCACTCTACTCTATGTAAAATAACATTTGAAAGGTCCTATTAAAAATCACATTACAAACAACCCATGAGAAACTTTATATTTCAGTCTTTTAATCTAAATGAAAGAAACTATTAAAAGCAAACCTGCTTCAAAATAGAATCATGTAACTTAATAACTAAAATTAAATTAAAGTTATGTAAATCATTAATGAAAATTAACTGACTGCTGCCTCCATAATCAAATCCACTAAATCCACCCTCAACTCATAAATAAATAATTACATTATGAAAGCAATCGTGATTCTAATTAAAAATGAATCGAATGATTAAACATAGTCCTGGGATATATAAACAAATCATAAACAAATCAAATGATGATTAAATCCTGCAAACAAATAAAATCAAAATATGAAAATATTCAAAAATATTATATTATGCAAGCTTGGAATTATTATTCTAGAATGACCGTATTAACATCCTGAAATCCAGAGCAGCTAAAATCTGTTCCATACTCAAACTAAAAGAATTAAAATCTGTTCTAGTTACGTAATGAGTAATAATTCTTAAATCCATTAATTGGCAAGATGCCTAAAATTTCATACATCTATTAAATGAATGCCCAAGTTCTGATTCTCAAACCCAATTAAAAAAATGTGAAGATGGAAAAATGTATAAGCTGGGTTTTAAATTCTTTGAAATATCCACATAGCATTGATGGAAATCTATTGCAGTATCTGAATCCTGCAAAAGACATTTTGTTTAAACAACACGTTGACCATCATACAACCATAACATTCCAAACACTGCCCATACCAGCTCGGTTCTGTGCCTTTTAAAATACCCTACGTTGGTTCCTCCATGTGAGTCTCTGCGTTACTTAGCCTCAGTTAACGATAATGTCCAACAAGTTTGAGACTTGGCCTTGGTCCACTTGCGTTAACGATGCACATATATACAGCAGACACAATTGCAACTCAAAAAAAACATTGATAATTCAATTCCCAATCAAACAAACTACTGCATGGGCCAATAATCATTAATTGCCCCTCTGCAATTACAATCTCTAAATTCACACTCTCTACATGTTCAGAAATTCGACTGCTTCATTCCACAGCTACTACACATCGATTTATTCTCACCTACAGCTAGTACATCTCTCTCAACTATCGAATTATTCTCCTACAACTCCTACATCTATAATCGATCCCCCATCCATCAATTCTAGCAACTTATATATACATTTTTAATTACCAAAATTGGAGGATCTCAACAGTTGATCAGAATATTTGCCAGAATGAGAATTGGTTTGAAATAGATTGCCAAATTCAAGAAATTGGTCCTCATTTTGTGGGATTCTTCTATTACTGGGAGATGGGTTCGTGGCTTCTGGAAGCAATTCAGATTTTGTTGACTTTGCATAGCAATCTCTTCTTATTTGCAATGATTTTCATAGTGCACCCACGTAGGCGATTGCTCAACTCCCATGGCTCTCCATTCATCCTCCTCCAACATAATGCCCAGCGGATATTGTTCAAGAATAAAGCCCGGAAATGTTAGATGTATATACTCGGAATTAAGCGGACTGTACTGAAACAAAAACTGTTTTACATATTCCATGTTTGCCATTGCAAACTCTACAATCTGTGGTTCTAAATTAGAAGGCATTGCAGTCATGGAGCAACGAGTATGCATAATCGGATGATATAACTATCCATTTCTTCCATGGATCTCAAGATTTGTGTCTTTAATCCCATTAGAGTGAATAATGCGACGATAAATCTAGCAAGACCTGCACTGCATCTCGTTCAGAGGAGGCCAATTACTATGAATATCATTGTAGAAATTATTTTTTTCTATGGGCACAGTACCAAAAGAATTCTCCATTGGAGGAGGCTGAACATAAACCTGATCCTCAAAGTCTGTGAATCCATCTGAATCAATATTATTCCGTGTGAAGGTCGCATGAGGGAGCTGCACCTCCAGAAAGTCTGCATTGACAGGAACAGAGACACTCCCGGCTTCTTCAAACGAATAATAGATGTTTGAACTTAAACCACTTTTCTGAAAGGCATGTGCCATCGTGCATTGAATGCCCGAAATGTAAATAAATTTTATTGGCTTCCAGTGGTCCAATTACAACATGATGAATCTCACCAGAGTTATAAAGCACGTATGAATACGAATCGCTCTCTCCCAGTGATGATGAAGTATATACCCTCAGAGAAGTTCCATGATCAACTATTGAAGGTACATTAGCTTCATAAGTAATCCATGTAATCCACATATTTTTATCTCCTGCCAATGAAGTATGTATCTGCTCTGGATCAGAGCCATGTTTTATGTGGAAAGGGATGGACAAGATATCTCGAGGAGGAGGCCTGGTGTATGCTGATGCTGAGTAGAGGTAAATATCCCTTTGAACTCCATAAACTATTGAACATCATGACCAAGATAATAACTTCCATATTCCAGGTCGACTTGCATTTGTGTCCAAGAGAACATTATAATTGTAATAAATACACCTACAACAAATTGTACTGCCTTGAAAATATAAAAAAATGAGTTTCTCTTCATAGGTGGCCACTCTTGATCAAAACATGATTGAACAAATCCCATTTTCTAAGTGACGATTCGCTGAAAGACACCGCAATTTTGTGGCCTTTGGATTTTTCAAAATGTTTAGAAAGTTCTTTTGTCAAGTTCTGGCCAACATGAAACTGTTTGAATTTCTGAGAAAAATGTTTTACTTAGATGTATCTATATGGCTTTCGTTGTCCTTTAGGATGATGGTTTATGTGTATTTTATGAAAGGGTTAACATCCATTTGAGAATGAAATAAGATTTTCTTTAATCGCCAGCATAACTAGATTAGAAACATTCATAGAGACCCAATATTCTCCTAACGATAACTCTTTCACGAAGCCGAATTTTGCCAAATAGTTTCTGGGTTATAGGAAACACGGTGCTCTGAACACAACCCATGTCTTAGAATTTAGAGATTCTACTCCATTTGGTCAAAAATTTGATATTTTCACCTACATCAATTCGACTACCCAGTTGCTGCTTTTATTCATTTGGTGAATTCACACTTGAATGCATTCCTGCACAGAAACTTCCTGCAAACAAGAAGAAATTTTATTAAAAACACTCATTGAATTAACTAAAAACAAGAATGATAGTTATTGTTTCTAAATTCCTCTAATTAACAACATAATGGATTAATAACTATTAAAAACACCAAGTACAAGAATGTATTTATCCGATAAAAATCGTAAAAATTTGGGCAAAAGTGCGGCTCACATCCCCCCACGCTGAACTTCTTGCACGTCCTCGTGCAAGCAAAACTATAAGACGGTGAAATAAGGTAGGGAAAATGTCAGCAAAGAGTTTAGCTTGATATTGTAATGCATTTATTAACCCGCAACATTATTATTACGACACCAGCTAAAACCATGTGAGATGATAAAACAAGATCAGGTACCGAAAGTAGACATGATGGAGAAAATAGTATCGCATATACCTGTTACCTTGTCCCAAATTTTGTTTTTCCCAAAGTATTATGATAAAATCAAGTTTTACTGAAGAGGTGCAATTTTACAAATACTACCACAAGTTTCATGCACCTACAATATCAATCTTGTACCTAGGTCATTCACCACATATTTAGAGGAAACTACAATCAATACACATTGTCGGCAACCAACACCTTGTGAGTAGTCATCATTGAGCATTTCATCATTCTGAATACCATGAAAATTAAAATGAGTTTTGATACCAATCAGCAACCTCTTTATGTTGTCATCCGGATTCAAAAATAAATTTCCTCTTAATCTAGTACAATGGATTACCTTCACTAAGGGTACCACATCATTCAAAGATTCTTGATTTTTGAAAGATAGAACTCAAAGCATGATGTTCAAATTGTCTTAAAACCTTTTCCCAAGAAAAATGATGAGTCTTAGGGAAAAAGAAGGATAACCAAGAAAATCATAGTATGCAGTTAACTTTAATACCACAGACATGGCCCTGCTGCCCGCAGGTGTCCATAACCTCGACAGGGATGTCTTTTAACCTAGCGAAATGTCAGTATCCCACTTACTAGATATAGATTCAGAGTTTGCTTATTTTACTTTTTAGATGAAGGCCACTGTCCTGGCTTGGTAACCAGCTGATGGCAGTGCCACTCACAAGAAGTAACATGAATTAACAGGCCGACTTGTGATGAGACCTCCTGTCTTCCAACTTTTTGGCTGAAAGCCATTACTCTAGCTTGGTGACCAGGAGCAGTGATGTCATGCATGCTAGATCCTATGATCGTGGTAGGTCAGCTCATCACGAGACCTCCTATCCTTCCCTAAATCTTTGTAAGCTCTGATTATGATTAACCTTAAAGGTTACTTAATAAGTGGGGAGACATATCTACTCCTTAAGAGCACAAGATGGCGTGAAAAGTTTTTAATGACTAATCATTGCTGGCTAATTCGTCTACCCAAAAGACTTGTTAAAGATATCCCAGACAATGACTGAAAGATTATTTGAGTTAAGAATGCTAGTGTTCTCCTTAATAGCTCGTTATCATCTTTGCAAGAGTGGTCCACCATAGGGGTTTTTCAATAGTACCTTCTAATGGAAACTGAAAATATATCTGAGACGACAACTTATTAGAGTGATTAATCATGGTTACTTTTTGCAAAATCGTGAGGTATTAAAGTGAATTGTACTCAACAAGATTTATCATAAATGTGTGTGTTAACAACTAATGTGGATCAATAGTAGTTTTAACACACATTATTTTAAAATGAAAAACCTTAATAGCATTGTAACTGCTTTATTCATTTATTCTCCTACCCTATTTTACCCTAAGAGGCGAAAGACTCATCTTCAAGTATATGAGTACTTCCAATGAAGCCATGTGCATAACAAAATGCTGATGATACTCACACTTAGTTTTAAAGAATAAACTCCAGGGCATACAAAAGCATGAGAAACCAGTTTCTTTAATTGATATGGTACCAATATTTTCTGAATGTTGAGGAAATAAGATGGCTTGATGACTGCTTGAAACCAGGATTCAATGGAATCCACATATTTATGATTTTCCAACTGATGCAAATCTTCCACAGTTTGATAGTCACTCTCATGGAGGCACAAAGAATATGGTGAAAGAGAAAAGATAAATCCCTCAAGTTCAGGCTCAAATATCTGCTTTTCAAATTGACAAGAATGGTTGAGAGATATTCTAGGGTTTTGAGTTTCAACAACATTTTTAGAACAAGTTCCAATGAAAGGTTGCTCCTCTCGTGGTCTTTGAATTACACCTTCCCGGGGTGAATGTTCGACGATAATGGGGGAAGTTTTCGACTTCATTCCTTTTTCAAACATGGACGATGTAGCATTATGTTTAACATGGGAATTAACTGAAAGAATAGGTGGTTCAAACTGTTGTGCAACCTGATCGTTTAGATTAGGGTTTAGGATGTGGTTTGGGCTAGGGTTTTGGTTAATGCATGGAGTAAGGTTTGGATTTGGATTGGGATTAGGCTTTGGACTAGGGTTAGGTCTAGGTTTTAAATTAGAATTAGGGTTGGGTCTAGGGTGTGGATTAGGGTTTGGAGCAGGACTAGGGTATGGGTTAAGGTATGGACTAGGGTTAGGGTATGGACTAAGGTAAGGATTAGGGTTAGGGTATGGATGAGGATTAAGTTAAGGTTGCATATGCGGTTGGGACCATAGAGGAGGATAACTTAATGGTGCATTGGAAAGAAATTGTGGTTGTTGTTCGTTCTCATATAATTGAATTTGCATGGTAGATTGCCCTAGAGATAAGGGTCCAAATGATTCTTGAGGCCATGGAGATATATGGCTCGAGGATGAGGGCCAAGGAGAGGGCCACTGCGGCCATGAAGTTGGATATTCAATTGGAGGAGGATCAGAAGTTTGCCATGAAATTCCAGGATTATAAACATGTTGAGGAATCTGCTCAGGAAAATAATCATTATTCCAAGTATCAAATGGTGTTAGGTTTTGAGTTATACCTGGTGGTTGATTCGATTCCTTACTTGATTCCGTGAGTACCTTTCGTAATTGTGGCAGTGATGGGAAATGTTAAGTTGCATGATCATCCTTGCAAATTTTGCAAACTTCCAGACCGCTAAGTGGGCACTTTCCAAGGCAATGTTTCTTTCGACAGTTGGTGCAAAGGATAAGCAATGGTTCTTCGTCCTTCTCTTGTTCCTGCAAATCATCCAATTTAGAAATCAAAGATTTAAATTTATGTTCAAGAAAGATATTAAATTTAGCACTTGTGAATTCTTCATCGGATGAGTTGTTCGTCTCTAGAGCAGCATAAAAAATCCTCATTGAATGATTCCTCAAAATACCATATTCTGGTCTTCAACGAGCAAACTGGTACATTCTGTCATCACATGGATTAGTACGCAAGGGTTCTTATAGTACCCCAAAAATGATATATCATTGAAGACTGGATTATGAAGATAAATGGATTTTTTTTTTTTTTTTAAATTGACTGAAATAAAGCTCACCACGCTTGCATGAAAGCAAAATGCCAAATCAAAGCAATATTTAATCTACTAAAAACAAAAAAAATTAGAAATTAAAAGTCTAAAGTCTGCTTCTACTTCTACACATAAACAAGATAAGGAAATAAAAGTTCAAGATATAAGCAAGATGGCCAGACTTTGGAGCAACCCCACAATAGTGGATGCGTGGCTCTTCACTCACGTCTTACCGTACACTCTCCGCCCTCTGACGTCCTGCAGTACCCTTGAAACTCTATGAGAAAATTTTACCTGAGCCAAAATACAACTCCCCGGTAACGGCGCCAAAATGTTGGCCGGCTTAATTGTCGAATTAAACCTCTCAATATTAATTATCAATCCGGGAGTCGTAAACGCAAGTTTTACTACGTATTGGCTCAGCTTACTGATCAAAGTATAAATATTTTCCTTATTAATGATAAATTAAACACTGGAATGAAACACACATTGGCTTGCAAACAAGCAATCGTGAAAAGGAAACCTACTTAATCAGTTTTTCTTAGTGCAAATGCAATTAAACTATAATGAAATTCAAGACAATCCCAATCATTCTCGCACTCGCATTAAAAATCTCCTATGATAACTTAAAAACCTTAATCTTGACATAAGCAAAAGACCACACATTACAAATTCACACCTTAAACTAGCTAAAACTACTTGTTAAAAAAAAATCAGGATTCTAAAATAACAAAAGAAACAATCCTAATTGTTGCTAAAAGAAATACTTAAAAGATCCTAGAAATTGCATCGCAAATGATCTATGATAAATCCACACACATTACCCTAATAATAACTTCAAAACTAAAATTACTCTTGATAACAAATTTAAGATTGAAATTAACAAAGGAAAGTTATAATTATTGCGGAAAGAAAGCACTCTACTCTATGTAAAATAACATTTGAAAGGTCCTATTAAAAATCACATTACAAACAACCCATGAGAAACTTTCTATTTCAGTCTTTTAATCTAAATGAAAGAAACTATTAAAAGCAAACCTACTTCAAAATAGAATCATGTAACTTAATAACTACAATTAAATTAAAATTATGTAAATCATTAATGAAAATTAACTGACTGCTACCTCCATAATCAAATCCACTAAATCCACTCTCAACTCATAAATAAATAATTACACTATGAAAGTAATCGTGATTCTAATTAAAAATGAATCGAATGATTAAACGTAGTCCTGGGATATATAAACAAATCGTAAACAAATCAAATGATGATTAAATCTTGCAAACAAATCAAATCAAAATATGCAAATATTCAAAAATATTATATTATGCAAGCTTGGAATTATTATTCTGGAATGACCGTATTAACATACTGAAATCCACAGCAGCTAAAATCTGTTCCATACTCAAACTAGAAGAATTAAAATATGTTCTACTTACGTAAGGAGTAATACTTCTTCAATCCATTAATTGGCACAATGCCTAAAATTTCATACATCTCTGAGCAATTAGATAAAAATGTGAAGATGGAAAAATGTATAAGCTGGGTTTTAAATTCTTGAGCTTCGGTTGAAGTCTCCACACAGCATCGATGGAAATCTATTGTAGTATCTTAATCATGCAAAAGATATTTTGTTTAAACAACACGTTGACCATCATACAACCATAACATTCCAAAAACTGCCCATACCAGCTCGGTTCTGCGCCTTTTAAAATACCCTGCGTTGGTTCCTCCATGTGATTCTCTGCGTTAATTAGCCTCAGACCTAACAATAACGTCCAACAAGTTTGAGACTTGGGCTTGGTCCACCTGCATTAACAATTCACATATATACAACATACATAATTTCAACTCATAAAAACAATTCCCAATCAAACAAACTACTACATGGGTTGCATGGGCTAATAATCGTTAGTGCCTACTGTGATTACAATCTCTAAATTCACACTCTCTACATATTCAGAAAGTCGACTGCTTCATTCCACAGCTACTACACATCGATTTCTTCTCACCTACAACTATTACTCCATCTCCCTATAGCTACTCTATATCAACCTTCAGCTAGCTGAATTATTCTCCTACAGCTCCTACATCTATAATCGATCCCCCATCCATCGATTCCAGCAACTTATATACATTTTTAATTACCAAACTTGGAGGATCTCGACAGCTGATCAGAATATAGAAAATTAACAATTTGTCGGAATGAGAATTAGTTTTGGGCAGTTTATGAATTCGGAAATCGGTCTCGTTTTGTGGGATTCTTATTTAGGAGATGGGTTCGTGGCTTGTGGAAGCAATTCAGATTTTGTTGACTTTGCATAGCGATCTCTTCTTCCTTGGACGATGATTTCCATATTGCACCCACGTAGGCGATTGCTCAACTCCCATGGCTCTCCATTCATCCTCCTCCAAAATACTACCCAGCGGATATTGTTCAAGGATAAGGCCCGACAGCGTTAGATGCTTGTACTCGTAATTAAGCGGACTGTACTAAAACAAAAACTGTTTTACATATTCTGTGTTTGCCATTGCAAACTCTACAGTCTGTGGTTCTAAATTAGAAGGCATTGCGGTCATGGAGGCAGCGAGTATGCATAATCGGATGATAGAGCTGTCCATTTCTTCCATGGATCTCAAGCTTTTTGTCTTGAATTCCATTAGAGTGAATAATGCGACGGTAAATCTAGAAAGACCCACAGGTTGCATCTCGTTCGAGAGGAGGCCAATTACTATGAATATCATTGTAGAAGGGATTTTTTTCTATGGAGCACGGGTGAAAAAATTCTCCATTGGAGGAGTTTGACATGGCTTAGATCCTCAAAGTCTGAATCCATATTTGAATCAATATTATTTCGTGTGAAGGGCACATGAGGAGGCGCACCTCCCGAGAGAGTCGCATTGACGGGAACGAGAGACACTCCTGGCTTCTTCAAATAGATAATAGAGGTTTGAACAACCACTTTTCGACATCGCCATCGTGCATTGAATGCCCTAAATGAAAATAAATTTTATTGACTTCTAGTGGTCCAATTACAACATGATAAATCTCGTCAGAGTCATAAAGCACGTATGAATACGAATCGCTGTCTCCCAGTGATGATGAAGTATATACCCCCGGAGAAGTTCCATACTCAACTATTGAAGGTACGTTAGCATCATAAGTAATCCATGTAATCCACATCTTGTTATCTCCTGCCAATGAAGGATGTACCTGCTCTAGATAAGAGCCATGTTTTTTGTGGAAAGGGATGGACAAGATATCTTGAGGAGGAGGCCTGGTGTACGCTGATGCTGGGTAGAGGTAAATATCCCTTTGAACTCCAGAAACTATTGAACATCATGACCAAGATAATAACTTCCATGTTCCAGGTCAACTTGCATTTGTGTCCGAGAGAACATTATAATTGTAATAAATACAACTACAACAAGTTGTATTGCCTTGAAAACATAAACAAATGAGTTTTCTTCATAAATGGCCACTTGATCAAAACATCATCAACAAATCCCATTTTCTAAGTGAGGATTCACTAAAGACACTAATTTTGTGGCCTTTGGATTTTTAAAATGTTTAGAAAGTTCTTTGTCAAGTTCGCCAACATGAAATTGTTTGAATTTCCCCGAGAAATTTTTTTACTCTAGATGTATCTATATGGATTTCATTGTCCTTTTAGGATGATGGCTTGCGTGTATTTCATGAAAGGGTTAACATCCATTTGAGAATGAAATAAGATTTGCTTTAATCCCTACATAACTAGAGATTAGAAACATTCATAGAGTAATTCAATTTTCCCCTGACGATAACTCCTTCACGAAGCTGAATTTCGCCAAATGGTTTCTAGATTATATGGAAAATGGTGCTCTGAACACAACCCATGTCTCGGAATTTAGAGATTCTGCTCCATCTGGTCGCAAATTTGATATTTTCACCTACAACAATTCAACTACCTAGCTGTTTCTTTTATGCATTTGGTGAATTCGTACTCAAATGCATTCCCGCACTGAGCCTTCCTGCAACCAAAAAGGAATTTATTAAAAAACTCATCAAATTAACTAATAACAAGAATAATAGCTATTTTTTCTAAATTCCTCTAATTAACAACATAATGGATTAATAACGATTAAAAACACCAGGCATACAAGTATGTATTTAGTTGATACAAATCGTAAAATTTGGGAAAAGTGCGGCTCAACACCCTTTCATGTTGCTGCTTGTTTCTGTTTGTTTCTTTACAAATCATGTTCTTGCTGGCTTCTACTTTTGTAGGAATATTTTGAGTTGCTTCATTATCCTTTATAGCATTTACAAAAATGATATTCTTGTTATCTTCTACCTTGGACTTAATGGTTTCTCCTTCATATCCTATCCCAGCCCCTATGAGAGGAGACCTTTGAACATTTAGAATCTTGTCCAACTATTCAGAGCTTGTCATTTGAGGAGTATTCATTAATAATTCTCTTTGGGCTTTTTCTAATTTCTTTCTCAGGCACACTACTTCTTCTTCCAATTTCTCTTGCTTCTGAATTTTATCCTTTATTTGCTTTAGTAGAGTGTCTTCTACTTTCCTTGGTTCTTCAAGTTGTTTCTTTAGGCCAACAATTTCTTTCTTATCTTCATATTCTTTCTCATCACATATTTGCACCAATTTCTTCAGGTCTTTGTTTTCATTCTTCAATCTTCCTATTTCAGTCAAGGCAATGTCAAGTTTGGTTTGTTCTTTCACTATAATTTCTTCATGGAACTTACTTCCATTCACACTAGCAGGTACCTCATTTGATTGAACATTTTCCTTTTGACATGAATTTTTCTTCTTCTTGATTCTCTTCTCCTTCTTGACAATGCAACCCCTAGTGTCTACTTCATGCATGAAATGCAATCTATCCCAGATTTCTTTTGCAGAGGTTAGATCAATTATTAAATCAAGATCCTTTTTATGAAGACTTTTATATATCACAAATTTTTCCTTGGCATTCCACTGTTGTTCTTGCAAAGAGGTAGAGTCTATGCAATAACCATCACATACAAGCTTCCATACCTCAGGTTCATAAGCCATTAAATATGTTTTAACCTTATCTCTCCATTCAGGAAAGTTTGTTGTATTTAGCACGGATACATTTTGATAGTCCATGACTCAACCAGATCTCCTTCAAGCTATAAGGCTTATAACAAAGGAACCCGCTCTGATACCAATTGTTGAACCCTTAGTTAAACTGAGAGGAGGGGTGAATCAGTTTAACACATTCATGGACTTTTAAGCACCAACTTCCTCACATTACAATAAAATCATATGCTGATTTGCCTGGATATCAACTATGTTTTCCTCCTTCTTCACTGATGTCCTCCAACTTTCATATCTGCCTTATATCATCTCTAGATCTTCACAGCTTCTCAATCTTCTCCTTCTTTTCCTTACACTTCTTAGACCCCTTTCTCCATTTTCTAACCTCTTTATGTATATCTTTGTAATATTATTTACAGAGATTACCTCATGACTGTTAGCATTCCTTAGGGAATTCAAAATGAACAGCCATGACTCTTTGCCTTCCACCTTCTCATTTATTTTTCATCTCGTTCAAAAGAATATAGTAATATGTACATATTTCAGTTTTATAATGGAGTTTTTTTTTCCTACGGAGACTTGCCTTTGCATCACAAACAATATAAAATTAATTAAAACATTTACATTTACATTTGCAACGGATATATCTCATTCAACTCTTTCAGTTCTTGGCTCACTGTATGTTTGTCTTTTCTGCTACTGTAGTGTAACAGTTCTGCATACTCTCCTGCTTTCTATGCATGTAAACTGCATTTCCCAAATTATGTTCTAAATCTGGCAGCTTTATCAATGCGGAAGCTTTCTTCAACCTTCATGGTTCCAACCATAGCCAAAATCTATTTTGCAGACTTACCACATGAAATGATCTTGTTAAACCCTTCAGAACTTATCACGTTTAACTGTCAGAAATGAATAATTGAAGTCTTTTAACCAATGTTCAAAAAATTCGGGATTATGGTCGGAGCTCAACACTTTGATAAAACTCTATTAAATAACTTATACCCACATTCCCAAATCTCAACGCTGCATATAAAATGCATGCAAATTCATGCCCAAATAAATTCACAATCTGGAAATATTTACATATGGAAGGTTTTCTTATTTCATGGTTCAAACCATAGTCAATTTAATTTCTTCAACTCTTAATCGAAGGCTAACTTCATTTTCTGAATCTTTGAATCCATTATTCGAATCCTGCATGAACTTGGGCTCTCACATATGTTGACGTATATTTATTTCATGGGTTATTAATCCATGCCTTGGTTTAATATTTACCAAAAATGCCAACAATATAAGGACTCTCGATCGTTCAGCACAACATTAATATAAGCTTTCAACCTTTGACTAAATTACAAACCACCGCACATAAATGTTCGCCATGGCTTCACAACTCACCTTTAAACTTTAATAACCCCATTATCAACATGATTGATATGGCCCACAGTATATACACCCACGACTTGATAAAGTTAAGACTTTGTGTTATAAAGTTTAACTTACCATTTCATCGATGCACACCTCTCAATATACATCCAATGTCAACAACCTTCACGGCATTAAATTAGAATGCCACCACATAATTAATTTTCATCCATACATAAATTCAGACTTTGGCTAAAACCCAATGCCGACATAAAATAACAATTGGGGCCCACAACTATCCTTACCTTGACTAATTGTTGAATGGATCGTATGGTCCAAATTTCATCGCGTTCCAAACCTCAATTGAGCGCTCATCCGACGATCATCGCGCAACACAACTGTACGCTCCTTAATCTCTCAAAATCATGTGATAAAAGTGGTTTTTAAATACCACTTAACGCCATGTGTCGAGCAACAGGTGATATCACATTCCAAAAAGTAAAACAACTTACCACTCTTGAGACCACGCGATACTGCCGGTTTAGATTCACCAAAACCACCTCTACTATTTAACGCTCCAATTCTGCTTCATCTTCATGGTTCCGCCTTTCAACGGGTTCATTCTATATTCGAACAGGTTTATGAAAACCCTCTATGCCTTTTGCTTAATAGATCCACTTCTTACTTTGGCAACCAAGAATCTCTACTATAGTCTCAACTTCGATTGCAAAAAGTCTCCGTCCAACCAATCTGGTCGTGGTTCCTTTACACAGATCGTTATGGGTTCCACTAATGCTGATTCCAATTCTAAATGAACATTAGAATGAAAACTCTGTCGAGCTCTGGAGTATAACTCTACATAACAATTCTACATCCACTATGCTTTTTTCCATCATATATTCAACCCACAACTTAAACTCTGTTACTCACTTCCACTGTTCCCAAACTGTGCTTTAGAAGTTCCAACCTTCCACCCAATTTATGGTTCCACTTCTAATTCTTCTTCACCACGCCTCTTCAGATGTTAAATATTTTCTTCATTAACACTTCTACAAGGCATTTCCACATACTTGTTTCAACATTTTAGTCCCGCTTAACTCCTTCGACTTTGCTGTGTTAATTTCTATCCATTCTAATTGTTGTGTCTTCGCTCCTAGGCCATTCCATTTCACAACTATGTCTTAGTCTTTTGACTCCCTTTAGTGCGTTCTTCGCTGTGTGTACATTCACGAATTTCATATAATCCCTGTATATGAACCCTCGCTCATAAATTACCCTGCATGTAGATATTACAACAGGACTATATTTCTGGCTTCGATTCCATTAGATTGAAGGTCCATTTCAAAGTTATATTTGTTCAAAGGCACACAGAACACATTTAAACCCCCAATTATAGAATTTCACCACACTGTTCCTTATACAATTGCTTATTGAGATTCAAATCCCATTCACACAGAATTTAGATCAAATAATACTCATGAAATGCTGAAACAAATCCTTTCAAAATTCTTCCTATCTTGACCATATCTTCAAAAACAATTCGTCCTTCTACACCTGTTGTAGGCTTACATGAACTCTGTTTCCTAACCCTACTCTAACTCTCTGCAGCCCTCTTAGTCCTGGCCAGATATTCATGTCAATGGTCCTGTTTTACAATTGGCCATAGGCTTGACAAACAAAACTCTGGTTGTCCTATTCTACTCCTGTCTGCAGATCTGCTACTTCTGCTTCTTTGCTCCTTTGAATGATAGTCCAAGTGTTGCTCATGTCTTCTCCTTCGCCATCAATGAAAATATTTTCCAACAGTCTCCCCCTTTGGCATTGATGGCAATACTCCACCAATACTCCAATACTTCCTTCAGGATTTCCTCCCCCTTTCATTCTGAAAGGTGTGTTTTGTCTTCCTCTGCCTATCTTCTTTTGCTTGCTTTTCCTCCCCTTTTGACATCAATGGCAAAGGGTTGCACATTTCCCAGTGTGGATTCTATCTTTTCATTTCCTCTCTCTGAGTTGTGTTTAGGCCTTCTTCTCATGGCTTTATACCTTGTCTTCCTGACTAGTGTACGAGAGTTGTTGGGAGAACATTTTTTTTTTTTGAAAATTAGACTTATCTAATCAGGGATGCATCATTGGAACAATACTGAAATATTGAGAATGCTTCATACGAAATTTAAAATCTGCTCCAAACATACTTCAGTCCATATTATGATATTCATCTAAGATACATATCTGTAGTACACATCTATTAAAAAATGACGATGCCAATATATCTTTTATAGATGTGGTTCACCTTTACTACCTGTTGGTGGTGATAAGAGCTAGTCTGCTGACAGGGATATTACACTTAATAGCTAAAAGACTCTTGATACTGATGCAGACAATGAATTAACCAGAATTTAATCTAAGAGATCAAATGACTTTACTACTTGTACAGAGTACTTTCAAAACTAACCCTTGAGGCTAGATACATTCAATGTATTAGTCAGTCTCACTTATCAATCATGCAATTTTATTTATGACATAAGGGGGTATGTATGTAAATGATCAACCTCTTTTCAATGGTGACATACCGGAAATTCCTTTCTGTTGAAGTAGGCTTTAGATGTAACATTAATAGACTCTTGAGCTTCAAATGTAATATCAACACAACTAGTCCTTCATACTTCAGATACTTTAACTGTTCTATCATGATGATCTTCTGCAAAAAAATATTCAAGATGTTTAATTGAAATCTCAGCAAACAGACTTCACATGGTGTTATGAATGATCTTAAGAGAGAGGCCTTGAAGATATATATGTACTGACTTCAAGAAGGCATGCAGTTATATATAGAAATAGATACTTCTTCAATGCTCAATATAATGCTTCAAGTGTAACCAAAATAATGATCCTTTAGCACTGTTATTGACCTTTTCATGCTTTAATAATGCAGATAACACTGGGAATACTACCTTGATGTACTTCTGATCTTGAGGACCTGTACCATACCACTACTCTATTGAGGACACTTGGTATTCTGCTGATAGGTATACTGCATGATCCAAATACCAATTGACACTACTTTGATAAACCAAGCAGTAATTTCACTTCAACTCGCACATGCACCCATAGTTAAGACAACCTTCATAGTTTCTACTATTGAGCTCTCCACTGTTAAAAAACATCAATATACTGAATCTGATCTTGGCATCATTAACCTTTTGTTTATTCTGTCATTCTAGTTTAAAAGAGCGTCACTGCATTTTCCTTTCTAGGACTTCTCCAGAATCATTGCTGCTTTATATACAATTCAACTGTTCTAACATAATGATCTTCAGGAAGACATCTTCAATTTCTTTACTTGTAATCTTCATGGGTAGACCACTCAGAGATTTTTCACTTATTTACGTCATTCCTCCAAGGGGACTTTTCATAGATGAATGATGTAATGATATAATGATGATAAACATTTCTCTTACTCATCCTTCTTAAATTTTATTCATTGTTAATTCTTGCAGTGTGATGCACAGTGTGATCATCCTCTATGGATTTTTCCAGTTTTATAGTTCGAAACATAATTTTTGTGATTTAACCATTCATCACTTAGTGTGTTGTTTTCTTCTTAGCTTACATGATCTTGGCTGATGTTCTCTCTACTACCATGGCTTCTTGTTTCCTTCTCTTCTTCCATCAATCTGTCAGCTATTGAATGCTTCAGATAATCTTCTTCCTCTATAGTTCTCTGTTAGAGGAATTTTCCTCTCCCTTCCTGACCTTTTAGCTATTGTTATTTCATGGAGCTCTTCTTAGACTAATTTTGTGGGGACTATTTATGAACTGCTCTCCCCCTAGGATGTTGCTTCATATCTATCACTAGTTGGATATTTGCGTTGCTTCCTAGAGCAGCTCCCCCTAAGACTATGATGGATTCATTATGTTATTGAGGTAACAGGCTCCCCGTTTCTCTTTTCCTTCAATACTTTATTGGGGCTCTTCATAATGTCTGCACTTCGTTTTGATTCATAGTTTTGTTTGATTTGATTAGATTCCATCATCTTTCTAGAGTTCTTTAATGTATATGGCAGTTTACAGTCTTTTGCTTTGTGACCAAGCTTGAGGCATACATAACATCTTATTTTACCAAGGTACGTTTGAGTTGATGTATAATATTTTATGCTCCCTTTTGAACATAATTTACATTCAACAAGTTTATGTCCAAAATTATTGCATGCATAACAATAGCCATGGAAATGATTTATGTACCTGGTGAGTGGTTGTCCTTTCCATTTGTTTGCTTGAGGTAGTCTTCTCATTTGCTGCATCTTTTGCTGGTTAAACTTGATTCTCTTTATCTTACAATGCGCTGCAATATGTCCTGGTTTATGACAAGAGAAACATGTGATATTTTTCATAGGAGGAAAGAACCTCCTTTGACATCTTCCGAATTTGTTCAATTCATCCTTAGGAGCATATGAGCCTTTAGCAATTGATTGTTTCATCCTCTCATTCTCTATCCTTTCATGTTGCTGCTTGTTTCTATTTGTTTCTTTACAAATCATGTTCTTGCTGGCTTCTACTTCTGTAGGAATATTTTGAGTTGCTTCATTACCCTTTACAGCGTTTACAAAAATGATATTCTTGTTATCTTCTACCTTGGACTTACTGGTTTCTCCTTCCTATCCTATCCCAGCCTTTATGAGATGAGACCTTTGAGCATTTAGAATCTTGTCCAACTGTTCAGAGCTTGTCATTTGAGGAGTATTCATTAATAATTCTCTTTGGGATTTTTCTAATTTCTTTCTCAGGCACACTACTTCTTCTTCCAATTTCTCTTGCTTCTAAATTTTATCCTTTATTTTCTTTAGTAGAGTGTCTTCTACTTTCCTTGCTTCTTCAAGTTGTGTCTTTAGGCCAACAATTTCTTTCTTATCTTCATATTCTTTCTCATCACATATTTGCACCAATTTCTTCAGGTCTTTGGTTTCATTCTTCAATCTTCCTATTTCAGTCAAGGCAATGTCAAGTTTGGTTTGTTCTTTCACTATAATTTCTTCATGGAACTTACTTCCATTCACACTAGCAGGTACCTCATTTGATTGAACATTTTCCTTTTGACATGAATTTTTCTTCTTCTTGATTCTCTTCTCCTTCTTGACAATGCAGCCCCTAGTGTCTACTTCATGCATGAAATGCAATCTATCCCAGATTTCTTTTGCAGAGGTTAGATCCATTATTAAATCAAGATCCTTGTTATGAAGACTGTTATATATCACACATTTTGCCTTGGCATTCCACTGTTGTTCTTGCAAAGAGGTAGAGTCTGTGCAATAACCATCACATACAAGCTTCCATACCTCAGGTTCATAAGCCATTAAATTTGTTTAAACCTTATCTCTCCATTCAGGAAAGTTTGTTGTATTTAGCACGGGTACATTTTGATAGTCCATGACTCAACCAGATCTCCTTCAAGCTATAAGGCTTACACCAAAGGAACCTGCTCTGATACCAATTGTTGAACCCTTAGTTAAACTGAGAGGGGGGGTGAATCAGTTTAACACATTCATGGACTTTTAAAACTTTCCTTTAAACTTATTTACACCTTCATTTCATGATCAACTTATTACATAATGTAACAACAATCTTAATATGTGAGCAGCAAGTATTAAGCAGATTAGATACACCATATCAACACATAAACATCATGCACATAGACAACAGATATAAGTGGAAACCCATAAGGGATAAAACCACATCTTATTATTGTTGTGATGCAAAGGCAAGCTCCAACTCCCTCTCACCACTGATTTTCTGTAGGCTCCAACCTATAGGAGGCTCCTACCTCAATTCTAAAAGCTACAACTTGCAAGGAAGCTCCAACTCCCATCTATTTTCTACAGGCTACAACCTACAGGAGGCTTCTACCTCAGCCAACTACAAATGACATATATCAAGCTACAACTTGATATGGAAGCACCAACTTCCTCACTCTTTCATAAAAAAAACACATGCTGATTTACCTTGATATCAGCTCTGTTTTGTTCCTTCTTCACTGCTATCCACGAGCCTTCATATCTGCCTTATATCATCTCTGAATCTTCACGGCTTCTCTATTTACTCCTCCTTATTCTTACCCTCTCTGCCTCATTTCTCCATTCTCTAACCTCTCTATGCATATCTATGTGACATCATTTATAGAGATTACCTCATGATTGTTTG
This sequence comes from Pinus albicaulis, assembly GCA_034641835.2. Taxonomy (NCBI): domain Eukaryota; kingdom Viridiplantae; phylum Streptophyta; class Pinopsida; order Pinales; family Pinaceae; genus Pinus; species Pinus albicaulis. The sequence goes on from CM076580.1 coordinate 870,420,501, forward strand.
CATTCCACAGGAAATTCGAAATGAACAACCATAACTCTTTGCCTTCCACCTTCTCATTTATTTTTCATCTTGTTCAAAAGAATATAGTAATATGTACAAATTTCAGTTTTACAGTGGATTTTTGTTTGCCTACGGAGATTTGCCTTTGCATCACAAATAATATAAAATTAATTAAAACATTTAAATTTACATTTGTAACAGATATATCTCATTCAACCCTTTTAGTTCTTGGCTCACTATGTGTTTGTCTTTTCTTCTGCTGTAGTGTAATAGTTCTGCATATGCTCATGCTTTCTATGCATGTAGAATGCATTTCCCAAATTATGTTCTAAATTTGGCAGCTTTATCAATGCGGAAGCTTTCTTCAACCTTCATGGTTCCAACAATAGTCAAAATCTATTTTGCAGACTTACCATATGAAGTGATCTTGTTAAACCCTTCAAAAATTATCATGTTTAATTGTCGGAAATGAATAATTGAAGCCTTTTAACCAATGTTCAAAAACTTCAGGATTAAGGTCGGAGCTCAACACTTTGATAAAACTCTGTTAAATAACTTATACCCACATTCCCAAATCTCAAAGCTGCATATAAAATGCATGAAATTCATGCCCAAATAAATTCACAATTTGGCAATCTTTACATACGGAAGATTTTCTTATTTCATGGTTCAAACCATAGTCAATTTCATTTCTTCAACTCTTAATCAAAGGTTAACTTCATTTTCTGAATCTTCGAATCCATTATTCGAATCCTGCATGAACTTGGGCTCTCACATATGTTAACGTATATTTATTTCATGGGTTATTAATCCATGCCTTGGCTTAATATTTACCAAAAAGGCCAACAATATAAGGACTCTCGATCCTTTAGCACAACATCAATATAAGCTTTGAACCTTTGACTAAATTACAAACCACCACACATAAATGTTGGTCATGGCTTCACAACTCACCTTTCAACGTTAATAATCCCATTATCAACATGATTGATATGGCCCATAGTATATACACCCACGACTTGATAAAGTTAAGACTTTGTGTTATAAGGTTTTAACTTACCATTTCATTGACGCACACCTCTCAATATACATCCAACGTCAAAAACCTTCACGGCATTAAATTAGAATGCCACCACATAATTAATATTCATCCATACATAAATTCATACTTTCGCTAAAACCCAATACCGACATAAAATAACAATTGGGGCCCACAACTGTCCTTACCTTGGCTAATTTTCTAATGGATCGGATGGTCCAAATTTCATCGCGTTCCAAACCTCAATTGAGCACTCATCCGACGATCATCGCGCAACACAACTGCACGCTTCTTAATCCCTCAAAATCATGCGATGAAAGTGGTTTTTAAATACCACTTAACGCCATGTGTCGAGCAATGGGTGATATCGCGTTCCAAAAGGTAGAACAACTTACCACTCTTGAGACCACGCGATACTTCCGGTTTAGATTCACCAAAACCACCTCTACTGTTTAACGCTCCAATTCCGCTTCATCTTCATGGTTCTGCCTTTCAACATGTTCATTCTATATTCTAACAGGTTTATGAAAACCCTCTGTGCCTTTCGCTTAACAGATCCACTTTTACTTCGGCAACCATGAATCTCTACTATAGTATCAACTTCGATTGCAAAAAGTCTCCGTCCAACCAATTTGGTCGCGGTTCCTTTACACAGATCGTTATGGGTTCCACTAATGCCGATTCCAATTCTAACTGAAAATTAGAATGAAAAATCCATTGAGCTCTGGAGTATAACTCTACATAACAATTCTACATCCACTGTGCTTTGTTCCATCATATATTCAACCCACAACTTAAACTCTGTTACTCACTTCTATTGTTCCCAAACTGTGCTTTAGAAGTTCCAACCTTCCACCTGATTTATGGTTCCACTTATAATTCTGCTTTGCTACGCCCCTTCAGATGTTAAATATCTTCTTCATTAACACTTCTACAAGGCATTTCCGCATACCTGTTTCAACATTTTAGTCCCATTTAACTCCTTCGACTTTACTCTGTTAATTTCTATCCTTTCTAATTGTTGTGTCTTCGCTTCCAGGCCATTCCGTTTCACAACTGTGTCTTAGTATTTTGACTCCATTTATTGCATTCTCCGTTGTGTGTACATTCACAGATTTCATATAATCCCTGTATATGAACCCTCGCTCATAAATTACCCTGCGTGCAGATATTAAAATAGGACTATATTTCTGGCCTCGATTCCATTAGATTGAAGGTCCATTTCAAAGTTATATTTCTTCAAAGGAACACAGAACACATTTAAACCCCCAATTACTGAATTTTTCCACACTGGTACTTATACAATTTCTTATTGAGATTCAAAGCCCATTCACATAGAATTTAGATCAAATAATACTCATGAAATGCTGAAACAAATCCTTTCAAAATTCTTCCTGTCTTGACCAGATCTTCAAAAACAGTCGCCTTCTATAAGCTTGCCATGGGCTAATAGAATTGCTTCCTAACCCTAATCTAACTCTACGTAGCCCTCTTAGTCTTTTTGACACAGTTAACAGCATGTGGCTTGTTTTACAATTGTGCATGAAACGACAAACAAAACTACGGATTTGTCTATTCTACTCTGTCTGTGAGATCTTGCTACTTCTACTTCTTTTCTCAAAGTGAATGACCAGTCAATTGTTGCTCCACATCCTCCTTTGCCATCAATGACAATGTTTTCAACGAATTTTTACTATTGAATTAATGCAAGAGAGTTACGTAATCAAGGGCTCCTTAATGAATGAGTGTTCGAATTAACTAGCAAGAAAAATGCGATTCTGAAACTATTTGAAAAAAGGTTATGGTAGTCAAATTGTGTCGCAGCAGGGGAGCACGGTGTTGTTAGATTAAGAAGAATGATGGAACCATGCGAATGTGCATGGACTATAGACAACTCAACAAGTTAGCAGTCAAAAATAAATATCCTTTACCAAGGGTTGGTGATTTGTTTGATCAGGTCAAGGAGGCCATAATGTTTTCAAAAATAGATTTAAAATCTGGATATCATCAGATGTGAATCAAGGATGAAGATATTTTCAAGACTACTTTCCATACCAGGTACGGGTATTATGAATTTGTGGTGTTACTCTTTGGGTTAACCAATGCACCAGTGACATTTATGAGGTTAATGCATGGTATATTCCACCCTTTCCTAGATAATTTTGTACTCATATTCATTGATGAAATTTTAATTTATTCTAAGAACCACAAAGAATATAAAGAGCATCTAAGGATTGTGCTGGAAATGTTAATAAAACACCAACTATATGCTAAGTTCAGTAAGTGTGATTTCTTCAAAATAGAAATCCAATACTTAGGCCATGTTATTTCAGCAGAAGGGATAGTTGTTGATCCAAAGAAAATCAAAACAATCATGGAATGGTGGGTACCCCAGAATGTGGAGGATATTCAATACTTTATGGGATTGGTTGGTTATTATCGAAGATTCATTGAAGGATTCTCCAGAATTTCTTTTCCAATCACCTCTTTGCAGAGAAAAGGAAAAGTTTTTAAGTGGATTGTTGAGTGCCAAAACAGTTTTGAGAGGTTAAAGCAGCTACTGACCACTGCACCAGTGTTAAGGGTAGTTGAATCCAATAAATAATTTCAATTTTGTACAGCCGCTTGTAAAGAGGGAGTTGGGGAAGTTTTATCTCAAGAAGGAAAGTTAGTGGCTTATGAGTCAAGAAATTTGAAGGAACATAAACAAATATATTCAGCCTATGATCTAGAGTTAACAACAATAGTACATGCACTCAGGGTATGGAGACACTAATTTCTGGGTAAGAATTTTGTGCTAAAGATAGATCATAGCAGCCTAACCATTTATTTCAAACAAGCTGATTTAAACTCCTGATAGGCAAGGTGGAATGCCTTCCTAAGTGACTTTGATGTGGACATCCAGCATGTGAAGGGTAATGAAAACCGAGTGGCGGATGCTCTAAGTAGGAAATTGCATTATGTTTATGAGCTTTACTATAATCAACTTGAATGTAAATTCTTGGATCAATTAAAGGAGGAAGCTCAAAAGGATCCTGAATATCAATTCCTATGGAAGAAAATGGAAGAGACAAGAAAGCAAGGAATTAATTTTGAATATGGAGTTAATAAAGATCAAATTCTAACCTTTAGAGGAAAGGTATATGTACCAAATCGTGTGGAACTAAAGGAGCTAATCATGGATGAATACCATCATAGTAATTATGCGGGTCACTCAGTATACCAGAAAATGTTAACTGCTATTAGAAAAGTATATTTTTGGCCTGGTATGTGTAAAAATACTTCGGAGTATCTAAATAACTGTTTGGAGTGTCAACAAGTCAAGGTGGAGCATCGACATCCCACAAGATTGTTGCAGCCTATACTGATACCTGAATGGAAGTGGGAAGTCATATCTCTAGACTTCATTAC